>JAOTAZ010000219.1:11030529-11048136 GCA_025629785.1 Erythroxylum oxycarpum
AAGTATTTTTTTATAACTAAACATTCATTTTTCTTAAAAAAATCTTTTGCATTAGAAAAAAGTGTTTATTCACTCTCCAAAAGTTCAACCAAACAGACATATGATTTTAAAAGTAGTAAATTATTGAAAAAATATAAGAATATTCAAATATCATTTAAATTAACTTTATCACTTAATTTTAAGTTATTTATTTTTTTAATAATTTATTTAAGATATTTAATTTATGAATTATTATACGTATAAAAAAGTAGTGAATTACACTTAAAAGTACGAATACTCTCTTTAATATGAGATTAGTTTATCATTAGTAATTCGACGTTCTTATCGTCATAAGGGAAATATCTTCTTCGTACTAAGACACCAACAATATGCACTAATCTAAAGTTGTACAACTTAATTAAGGAATGTAACACGTACCATTTGTTGGATAGGTCAACTTTATAAGTGGCTTTGGCATCACTAATAAGAACAATGTTATCTTATTTAGCTGGCCAAAAAGTTTTAGTACGTATATTATCCAGCATTGTCTTAGATAATTAGGCGTTGATTACGTTTGCCACTTGGCGCCAGATGGATCATACATAAGACGACTGTCCTGAATGGTAATCTTTTCATGCATGCAAATTATTTAGGGACTTGGGACGAAAGAGACAATATAATCTAGACGATTTGTTGTATAATACATGTGTGGCAAAACTGGGCGAACACACGTACTAATCATGCCACTTAGAGGTTGGATCCTATGTCTTGTTTATTAGTTATAGTGTAAGCAAGATACATATGCTCTCTAAAAGCAACTACTGTTCATCTTGTTGGCTCACCTACACTGGTATCAAGGAAAACGTTTTATAAACTATTCAATGGAGAGAATCTAGACATCTATAATCGTGTTGGATCATTATCCTTCTGCACGTTTCTAAAGTTGTGAACGAGAATGATCTTGTAGGGAACAACAGGAAGCATTCACATAATAGTAAGTGGGACATACGCACTCTCAAAGAATGAACGTCATGCACACACCTATACAACTATAATTAGGAAGTAACCTGTGTATATAGCCACTCAAGCCTCTTTATGGAAAACATATCAGCAACTTTGTTCAACTCTATTGAACATTTCCTCAACAAAGGATTTTTGCCACCAAAAGATGAATTAGGTTGGCCAGTTTCCCAAGTTGAAGGAAGTAATTAAGATAAATGCAGCCTGCTAGGCCACAAAAAATAGTACAGGAACATCTCACTTTCTTCATAGAATTTTGACTACATACATGAATGCGCAGTGCATAATACCTAACAAAAACGAGGTGTCCCTTTATATCAGATGCTACCACCTTATTCGAATCATAACTGATCTGATTCAGGCACATGGAGAGCTTAAGGTTAAATGAGGTGGCAGTCCTGGACTATTATGACTTTCTAACAACCAGCCCGAGATCAATGGGACATTGGGACCGAAGCCATCATATCCCTCCACTTTATTTCATCGCCAACATTCCCATTATCAAAGGTATAACATCTACAGTTGGAACTTGTAAGTTGGAATAGTATCTGCCGTTATACCATGTTATACATTTTCAGAGCCATGCGGCTCGTGAGCTCCTTTTACTTATTTACAGGTATTATGTGTATGGAAGAAGGTTACTTAACTGAAAGGTGTCTTGTAGATAAAATTTAGTTATTACCATAACGGGTATTTTAAATTCACATATATTGAAATTATGGATCTAATGTCGTGGACTACTAGAACTACCCTTCACACGTCGCCCACAAAAATATATAAAAATATCCATAAAGAGATAGGGTTTATGGTGATGTGTTAGATGGTGGTGGTCGGTATATAAGTATATTAGGTAGGCCATCCAAATGTCACTTTCCACCTCCATTTCCAGTAATGACAACTTCGTCTTCTGGTGCCGGCAACCGACCACTTACACCGCCTTCCAGTTGATTATTGCCATATATTCTTAGTTTGCTGTATATAGTTTGTTCTTCATTTTCTAATTCTATAGTTTTATTCTTGTTCTACATTAATTACTAGTACTTTCTTCCTCTGGAAATATCTAGCACTTACGAATCTGCACGCTTTGTTCCTTTCTCTTTGGCGCTCGTTGTTAGACCAAATATTCTTCCCATCTGCGTGCCTTTCCACGTTTCTTTATGTGACGCATGGTATTCTTCAAGAGTCATTTTGATTAATAAACTTTTCCAATTCAAGGAAACTTAGGTCAAGAAAAGAGCAAATATCTAGTTCCTTCTATTATAAAAACTCTGGAATCTTGAAGTTCTAACTCTAACGTGTTAGGGTATCCCACGTTGAAAGAAAATTGGCCTTGACCACGTATATAAGCCCAATGAATTACTCCTTCTATCATCAATTATTTCTAGGATATAATCTCATTTAGATTTATATGTGTTTGTTTTATTTGGGGTCAATCTTATAAAATTTAATATGTTATTAGAACAAGTTTGATTTAAATTATTAATTTCTTAGTTGTCCGTCTGGATGTTTAGTTTAAGTGGTTTGGTCTAGTTACCATTGTATTTATTTCAAATGACAACTTGATGTCAAATCTTAGTTGCATTTGAGGGGAAGTGTTAGAGTATCTCACATTGACTAAAAATAAAAATGTTAAAATGTTTATAAGTGATAAGGATCAACTATTCAAATAACTAGTTCTAATTATTTTAACAATAGTTGACCCAAACTTAATTCTTATTAGTGGACTATACTCCCTGCCCATATTAAAAAATTATAATACAATACATCTAACTAAAATAACAATAACAACTTTTAATAGAAATTCTGTTAAAACACAGATTAGTAATACGTAACTTTATCCTTAACTAATAATACACTTTTTTATGTCCCTAGATTTGTACCCAATTGATATTTTTACTTTATCCTATCCGTATCTTTTATTTTTGGTACATAAATTGTCATTACATGTGAATTTCTCATCATCTCACAAGATCAATATAAGGTGTTCTCAATACGTTTAAAAGTATCCTATTCATTTATCTTTTAGCTTTACGAGATGCCAAACTTTCATCGATTTAGAACACTACCAATATTCTTCTTGCTCGTCCGATGATTTTTATTTTTTTGTTCTTTGCTTTCATTGTCATTTGCACATGTACAAGACAAGGTTCTTGAGTGGATGTCCATCTCCACTATCACGAGACAAGGCAGACCAAGGTTCCAAACTTTCAACCCTAGTGATTTTGTACACGAAATATGTACGAGACCAAAATGGAAAAGGAATCATTTATTTGAAAAGCTTTAGTGGCTGGTTGCGAAGTTGCGCATAATTAGGTATGTATTGTCATTTTGTCTCACAATAGAAGTATTCAGAGGGACAACTAATCTTTGTTCTTGTTAACTTTTTCGTATATATATATAATTATATATAACCTTTAGCCTACAGAGGTATACATGGTCACAGAGTAGCCTAATTAAATGTAAACCTTGTGGAAACCACATGTCACTCGAGAGCCGTCCCTCTCCAAAGTTTGTAATAGAAATTTACTGAGTAGTTTAATTTAGAGATAAAAGTTCTTTATTATCTCTTCTTGTATCCTCAAGACTACTTTTAATTTTATAGGACTGTTTAATATGGGATATAAGTCTCCCTAACCAACTTTTCCATTCTTAAAATTCCTGTGTTCCAATTTTCTTAGGTTCTTGGTGTTCATGCAAACGAAATCTTGAATTGTTATGAAAAATTCCACGGGATCAATGAGTATGTTTCCATGGGATTGCATGAGTTTCATCATACTGAAACACACAAGTACATATGATTTCTCGTGTGATTTGACGCAGAGGTAACACTGATTGATTGCATACATATTAGTTAATTTAATACTGTTTTAAGTTAAAACAAAAATTTTCTACCCTTGCTTTTAAATGTTGCGTTTTAGTTTGTTGTAATAAAGTTAAAGTTAACTATGTTATCTGGCTGTTGGAGGAAAAAACAAAACTTAAAACTTTCATACTGACACGAATTCGCTAGAGATATGGCTGGAATTATCAATCACTCTGAACTTTGTGCACTCGATTTTCTGTCACATTCAATTGTCTATATTTATGCCTTTCCTTTTCATGACTTCGGCTTCGAATGACCAGGCACATGGTTTCATTGAAACCATGTGTAATCCACCTTGCAATAGAATATCTATCTCCTATGGAGACTTCAACCCTGGAAGAATACCAGTTGTTAAAAAAAAGGTAAGAATAGCTGATTCAGTAGTGTTGGTCACTATATACAGTGGTTAACAACTCTTCGATGAACATTAATTATACGAGTATATCTGCCATTTAAAATTTTAAAATGTCAAGGAGAGGTTGAACGTGAGAGATTCATGAATATTAATTAGAAAGTTGTTAGGAGAAAATGATGTTTTTTTTCTTCTTATAATGTGGACTGTAATTGTTACTCTTTTAAGTATGCGTTGGGTAAACTCTTAGGTGTATATAATAGTCATTAACGGTGTATAAGTTACCTGATTTAATAAATTATTTAAATAATTCATCCACCTAAGCCTTCTTTGCTTACTAAGTATTACTTCTTGCATTGTGTACCTTAGGACTCTTTTTTGAAAAGTTAAAGAATTGTAATAAATAAAAATAATGTCCTTACAAGAGACAAAGCCAAGCTATTACAATAAAACACCAACGTTTTGGTAACTTTGAAGACTAGCAAAACGACAACGAACGAATATGATATGCTAGTAGATAATAAAACACAAATGCGTCTCATTAGGCAGAAATGAAAAATTCTTGAAGCGCTTCTTCAATCCCCTCACCCAACCCTACCAAATTAAGGTTGAGTGATTGTCATCGTTTACAAGTCTAATAGAGGATCTATTTCAGAATAGTTCACCTAAAGGTCATCTTCGACTTCTTGGGGCGGAGTTTAGTTCGTGGCTTTAAGGAACAACAGTCGGCTTAGAAGGGGAAGGAATCGACTTACCAGGAATTCTCATTCTAGTTTGCAAACTTTCATGATCTAAGGCCCTTTTTTGAGTAATAGTTAACTGATTCTCCATGAAGATTCTAGACTAGGGTTTACTTACTGTTTCTGAGGTGGTAGCATATATGAGATACTCTCTGATTATTGTTGTTAATGCATAGAGAACCCCATTTCTTGTTCTTGCTTTGATTTGGAATCTTCCGAAGTTCCTCTTTTGCCATATCTCCTTGATGGAGAAGGCGAAAGATATAATATAGATATGTTCATTGTGCCTAGACCCTGATTCAACTTCACGGCCATTCTAGTGCTTCTATGAACGTTGAACTTGCATTAGAGATAAGACATAATCCTTGTATCTTCACCCATATAAACTGTGAATAGGACAAATAAATAATAGCTGATTCCTTGATTCCTCCTCCATCTCACATAGTACACAGCTAGTATCAGAGTTAATGAAATGCATTATGTCCATTGTGTTTAACTCGTTAAGCACAGTGAGCCACAGAAGGATATAGTGACTAGGCCTGAGAGTTTTATGCCAGATGATAGGAGACCAAATATGTCTAGGGTTGTTTTGATTTTGGCACTTTTTGAATCTAGCAATGTTGAAGGTGTTCAGAAGCATCTTGAGACATTGGAATATATCCTCCTTCTCTATATCAGGTTGATAATTAGGAGTGAGATACTGCAATTCAGCTGGAATGTTCCATTGTCCCCCTAGAAAGATGGAGTTAACCTTTGCATTAATAGGAAATCCACTCCATATCTGAGGAGCTTGAGGATATGTAATTAGATGGCCCTTACCAGTCCAATTATTAAACCATAAGTACGTCTTTTCTCCATTTCCCACCCTACATTTCACCAGAGGTTCTAATATAGGCCTTAGCTTCAAGAGTTGGATCAAGGGCCAAGAGAAGGAAGGTTTTACCGGTATAGGCCAAAGGCTAGTTCCTTTTAGGATATAGCTATGAAACCACCATATCCATAGAGACTTCTTTTCCAATAGGACATTCCACAGATTCTTGATGGAGCTAAAATATTAAACGAGGCAATAGGAATAAATCCTAATCCCCCTTTTGCTTTCCTTTTACAAACTTCATACCATTTAACCTTGGCAAATTGGCTATCTGAATTTAAATTCCCCGAAAGAAATCTTCTAAAAAGCTTCTCAATAGTTTTGATGACACCTTTAACTAATGAAATGTTAAAGGACCAATAAACATGAAGAGAGTTTAGGATCAATTTGATGAGCTGAAGCCTCCCATCAAAAGAGAGGACCTTGTTAGACCACATTCCCAATGTTCTCTGTATTTTCTTTATAAATGGAAAACATTCAATAAATTATATTATTTTCGTAGTAATAGGAAGTCCCAGATAAGCCAACGAAGCAGGTTTCCTCTTCATTCCTGTAATTATAGAGATATTGTTTTTCATCATAGTAGCACTAATAGATAGGATGAACTGGCTTTTAGTAAGATTAATCTCCAGATAGTGTTGAAATGAGCAATTTAATAGACTTCCCATAAGCTTTAGAAAAGAGTAATAAATCATCTGCAAAACAAATATTGATTAGCCCTACTCTCCTGCATTTACTATGATATCTAAAGTCTTTGCTTTTGCCTACCTAATGTTGGATCAACTGACTTAAGACTTCCATACATATGATGAATAGATAAGGGGATTGGATCTCTTTGCCTCAAACCTCTTGCACTTTTAAAGATATCCGTAGGTGTACCATTAACAATGATAGAGTATGTAAGAGTGGTGATACAAGTCTCTACCTATCTGACAAACTCACTTGGAAAAACCAAAAGTTGTAAGGTCTAAAGGATAAATTCCCATTCCACATGATCAAAGGCTTTCTTGAAATCAACTTTAATGATACAATTTGGAGGATTGTTCTTCCTTAGATATCCTTTCATTAGTTCTTGGACTATAGAGAAGTTATCCCCAATTCTTCTACCATGTCAAAAAACATTTTGATTATCAGAGATCAACGATTCCAACACTGATTTTAGTCTGCTTGCTAAGATCTTATAAATACCTTATAAAGACAATTAGTGCATGCAATAGGCCTGTAATCATCCAATGAAGAAGCACAATTTGACCTAGGAATTAAACAAATACGGGTTTTATTAGTATCCTTTAAAAGAACCCCCTAGAGAATAATTCTAGAATTGCTTGCTCTTTTAAACATAGGACCAGTTTTCTGCCATATTTTTTGAAAGAAAAATCATTGAATCTGTCGAGTCTAGGGGACTTATTAGGGTGCATTTGAAATACAATTTTATGTATTTCCTTTTCTTCCATTGGCTTAATGAGGGATGAAGCTTGTTAGTGGGATAACTTACTAAAAACAAAAGAGCTAAGAGGGGCAGAACTTAATTGTCAAGAAGAGCCATAGAAACTCTTAAAATATCTCTCAGCTTCCTTTAAAAGGTCTTTCTGTTGGGAAATTTCCTCACCATTCGACAATTTAAGAGAGTTGATTCTATTTGCGTTCCTTCTCAATAAGATAGAGTTGAAGAAAAACTTAGAACACTTTTCAACATCGTTTAGCCAATTGACCTTCGCCCTCTGCTCTAATAGACTTTCATGATCCCTAGCTTTAGATAAGTAAGACATAAGAAGAGACTTCTCTAAGCTTAACAAGATAGAGTTTGCTGGGTCTAACTCTAACTCTTGCTATATCTTTTGTATATCCTCCTTGGCTTTTGAAACAACTTGTTGTGTGGAGGAGGATCTTTTATTCATTAGAGATTTCATCTCCATTTTGATAGCCTTTAGCATCTGGTTGCAAATAAACTATTTTGTTCCTTCCACCATAACCTCTAATTCCTTTTTAAGAGCATTACTGGAACCATCATCACCTAACAGTAGGTTGTTAAACCTAAAAGGACCTCTTCTAATATAGTGTTGGAGGAGGTTCTCTATCCTCATAGGAGTGTGATCTGAAAATAAAGGATCAAGAAAAGTTGTTACACTGTTAGGAAATTGAGTAATCCACTCCTTGTTCAACAATGTCCGATCCAATTTTTTCCTTAAAGCCTATCTCCCTGATTGTTTATTGCTTCAGGTGTAAAAGTGACCTTGTGATTTTAGGTCAAAAACTTCAATTTTATCCACACAGTTTCTAAAATAAGCTGAAAAGTTCCTCAAGCTATAATTCCCATCAACTTCGGTTCTATACAAAGTAGAATTGAAATCACCATATAAGAGCCACGGACCATTAACAAGCTTCTAAAAATCTAGTAAGCTTTCCCATAAGAGTTTCCTTTGGAAAATATGGTAAGCACCATAGATAGAGGAAGCAAAAAAGTTAACACTTACAAGAAAGGGGTTTACATTTAAGGTGGATAGCTTGTATCTCCATAGAAAGCACATTTACATCTAACAAAGAAGGATCTACTCGATAATAATTCTCCTATAACTATGAGCTTGATGGTTGGAGAAGAATTTCTATCTAGAGCTCAGCTTATTCAACAACTCCAAATTCTCTTCTCTTATTTTAGTTTCAAAAAGAGCAAAAATTTATGGATTTGTGTTATAAACAAAATCCCTTAAAACTGAAAGCTTTTTAGGGCAGTTAATCCCCCTCACATTCTATGTTATTATTTTCATTAACAAAATTATTTGTATTTAGGCCTTTTCCCTTTGGTCCTATTGGATTTCTTTTTGGTGGCTGTCAAAATTTTCCTAATGAAAGGGTCATCCTCCTTAGTCTCTATCGACGTAGAACAAGTACCTTCCATATAGACCAAGCCATTAGATTTATCATTAAGGTTTATAGAAGGTTCATCCACCTTCCTATCCTTCCTCGTATAATTTTCTTCGACTTCAGTAAGCTTCTTAATTACTTCCCCTCTTCATTAACTTCAACTGTACCTTTTATTCTACCCTCAACTACTGCTCCTTGCCCATCACTAGTTTCAGTAATTTGTTCAGAAACATTAGTGTTGTTGCCTGGAAAGACCAACTGTTCCTTATCTAAGTTAGTAACCCCTTCGCCCATTAGCTCATCATAATCTCCCTTTTGAAAACTTTTACTCGTAGGTATTCATCTTTTGCCTTGAGAAGCAAGTGAAGGCTTCCATTGATATTGCACAGATACATTATCTTCATTAAAGGATCCATCAAACCCTAATCTCATAATAGGAATATTTTCTGGTAAACCATTGGGTAGATCCATATTAATGCATATTCTAGCATATCCCAACCTCTTCCTATTTGCTATATTATCATCTAAACATAGAGGTTTCCCTAGGAAGCTAGCTATCATACTCAATCCTTTAGATGTCCAGTATTCAAGAGGAACATTATAGGGAGTTACCCATATTAGAACTAGCCTCTTCTCCTTGCAATCGATTTGAAAACTAGGCTATTATGGTTCCAAGAATAATGAAAAATTAGTCATATGCCACGGTTCTTCTTCAACAATCTTTGATGCTTGGGCTTTGAAAGCAAATGTCAACAATATATATTTGTCTTCTACTATTATTACCTAGATAAAACCTTTATTTTTCTATATTGATTAAGTCCATCTTTAAATTATAGGGAATGTAGGTTTTTGTCCCAGAAAAACCCAATAAGAGAGTTCTCCCAAGACCTAACACCTTCCTGTAGAATATCCACATCAAGGATAACAATGGCACGAGCATCTTCATTCTTAGGAGGGCATAAATGAAGAGAGAGATCTGAGGTGGAGCCTCCCACCACTTGCTTCCAAGTTTTCCTCACCGTCGAAGGAGATGAAGAAGAGATAAGTAAGGTTTGGGTATTGGCCAAAAAGAGCTGAGAGGGTTCAGAAGGCTGAGATGGTGAAACAGTTGGGGATTTTGGCAATAGAGGGGATTGGAGAAAAGGAGGAGGAGAATAAATAGCTTTGGTTGAGGTTAAAGTAAAGGGTAAAAGTGGAAAATCTTCCATAGTACTCTTAGTATAACCATTTTTTAGCTTTTTCTCGAGTGTTTGTCATGCATTCATTAGTAGAATTTTTTTTATTGTTTAATGTTATCAAATTATTTTTGGAATCTTTTGATTTTTTTTGACCTTGATTAGATACAATTACAATTTACACGGTGTTGATTTTTTAAGAAGTGTATAGGAACCATTTATTTATTCCTCAAATTTCTGTAAAATATTAGATGCTCTAATGTAACGAGAATAACAATGAGAGGAATATCAAATAGCTTACAACTTGTATTCATTTCCTTCCTTCTGTTCTTGCGCTAGCATGGTTGAATCACAAGTTGTTTTAAATGGTTATGCTTACTAAAATGACATGATGGAATAGGCATCAACCAATTTCTATGTGATTTTAGAATTTTTTATGACCAGTATGTTGGGATACTCACTAAAATGCAGTACATCTAGCATATCTTTGTGGTTGACAATTCACGTTGTAATTTGTTTAAGAAACTTTATGTTCAACTTTAGCAACTTCGGTAACAAGCTTAAAAGAATCAAGGACCATTAGTTTGCAAGCAACTTAAACTTTCCACCCTAACCCAATATATGTCTTATTATTAGTTTAGCCTTGAACTTAAACTATTTATTTCACAACTTGCTTAACTCAAAAAGTTGATGAAAATTTATAGCTAAGTAAAATCTAACCTGAATTATCATCATCATCATTATCATCATCCAGTCTGAAATCTCAAAATGAAGCAGGATTTGGGGAGGTCCAATAGTACGCAGCCTTATCCCTGTATAGTATCAAGCAGGGGCCCGTTGGTCAACCTGAATACACATGAAACATTTCTGCATATCTAACCTAGGCCTTTGAAAAAAGCGAAGTAAAAAAAAGACACAGCCACCAGTCCAGAGATACAAAATGACCCACTGACAGAAAATTCAGCAGTGACCGATTAACACAGGCATGAAAAACAACGCAAGGATGGCAGAATCAAATTTGTAAGGAAATCGACATAGAAAAATAAAAAGAAACAATAGGGTACATAACCATTGTCTAAACATAAGTACTAACACTCATCTTCTTGAGAATTTTATAGTCCAACACTCCATGAATGAAGTTTTTTATATTGTTCTTTTGAAAAATGCTCTTAATGAAGCCTTACCATCACCATTTCCCTTCATTGAATTCATCCAATCAACGGCGTTGATCAACATATTCTTTATAAGCCAAGTTGTTGGTTGTTATCTTTGTCATACCTCATCAAATATATCCCTCATGTATTGTGCAAACCTTCAACTTCAACACTAAATTGTGTTGTTTGTGGTAAAAAAGAAAATTAATAAGCTTCCTTGGTTGACTTCTCGAAAGTATCTCAAAAAGACTCTTACTAGTTAAACTATTTATAGAACTGTTTTAACCAAATTTTGTTATAGGATCTTTAAAAACATATCACCACCATAAAAATAGAATCATAACTTTTTATAGATTTAACAATTCCCAAGAAAAAATACATCCTTACAAATTAGGTTGCTTTGGTTCTATATTCTCAAATCATGTATGCATGATCTATTGAGAAGTGATCCAAAATTTCATGAGTTTGAAGTTGTTAGCGTGGAAAGATAAAAGATTGGATATACCAATCCTACATGAATTTTTTGCCTATATTTTCTCTTTTTAATTTTTGCATGTTAGGCATAATCAAAAGATTATTTAGAGTTTATTTCTTATTTTATTACACTTTGTATAAGCATATTGAAAGATTAATTTTCTTTAATAAACATGTGGTAGTTAAAATACTTCAAGTAAATGAGTTTAGTACAAACAAAATTACCACTGTAAATCCCTGTTTTTTTTAGCTTTCTTTACTTTCTAATAAAGTGGTATAAAAGTCAGGTTGGTTTATGACTAGGTGATTGAAAAAGTGAAACACAAGAGATGAGAGTCTTATTTCTTAGATAGCAGTAAATAGCTCTTTAACTTCATAGCTCCTTATCCCAATATTTAATAGAGACAAGTGCTAGTTTTAAAGCATAAAGATGAGGACCTTGTTCAAGTCGTAAGATTTATAGGAGCTTAATGAAGAAGGATTTGCAAATCCTAAAAACAGATGTTAGACTAAAAGAGAATAAGAGAAAGGATGCAAAGGTATTGTTCTTCCTTTAATAAGTTGCTTGTAAAAACTTGCTTTCAAGGATCATGAATGCTACTACATCTAAAGAAGCAAGACTAATCTTATACAAAAAATTTTAAGGTGATATAAAGGTTATCACAATTAAATTGGACACACTTCAACAGGAGTTTGAAACTACAATGATAAGAATAACGAATCAATCCAAATTCATGTTTTTAGAGTTTAACAATTATGAGCGAAATGCTAGATTATAGTGAAAAGTGCAATCATCATCATGTTGTTATCGCTAAGGTGTTGAGAAGTTTAGAATCCTAATTTGATCATATTGTAGCTATTATATATTAAAGAATCAAAAGATCTAATAATTATTTTTCCTTTAATAAATTAAATGAATCTTTTTTATATAAGTTAATGAATTAAGTGAATATTTATAAGCTCTTAAGGCAAGAATTAATAGATAAACAAATAAATAAAAAAGGCATTTCATATGGATGGAGAAACTTCAATATTGGAAGGAATCACACATGGTTACAATAAGCAGGCGATTAGCAGAACTCGTGGAAGAGGTGTAGGCTAAAGGTAAAGAAGTGGATGAGGCCAAGATATTTAGTGTCATTATTGTAAATGTTACAGTCATGTTAAGAAAATTTGTTAAAAAGACATAATTGGGCAAATTACGATGACGAAGCAAAGAAAAAAAGATGAAAATGAAGAGTAATGCATGTTGTTTATATATATAAAAAAAAAGTGGAACAAGAGCCAAACGAATATAATGTTTGGTTCTTAAATAGTGAGTGTTCGAACCATATAATAGAGATTAAGAATATGTTTAAAGAATTGGATGAGAAAAATAGAATGAGTGTCAGACTTGGGGGTGCAAACAAATCTAGGTTGAGGAGAAGGGCATAGTTGCACTAACGAATAATAATAGTAAAACTAAGCACCTTTACAATGTTTTTTTAATTCATATATTATCTCAAAGTTTGTTAAGTGTGGGGAAATTGATTTTAAATAGGTATCCTATACTATTTAATAAGTCATCATGTATGATCAAGAATAAGAAAATAACTCAAATTATAACAAAAGTAACCATGACAAGGAACAAGTTATTTTTGGTGGAGTTCTAAAATCTAAAAGATTATACCATAATAGCTAAAAGAGAAGCAGAAATGAGGTTATGACAAAGGAGATATGGACGTCTTGATGTCAATAAGATAAAGTTGTTACAATAAACAGAAACAGTGCAAAGAATAACTAAGCTTGATATACTAGGAGTTTATAAAGCTAATATTTCTGGAAAGTAAAGCAAAAGGCCCTTCCCTACAAGAAAGGTATGGAAAGCACCCAAAAATTTATATTTAGTCTAAGTAGATTTATATGGATCAATACAAACATAAATATTTGGAGGGAGACACTATTTCATGCTTTTAATTAATGATCATAATTGTATGAGTTGGGTATTTTTTTGTAGAATAAAGCTTAAGCATTTGAAGCCTTCAATAAGTTTAAATTATTTGTTGAAAAAAAAGTAAGATGTATATTCAAGCACTGAGAATAGATTAAAGAGGAGAATTTATGTCATAAATATTCAACTTTTTATGAAGAGTATGACATTTATAGCAAACTCACTATCCATATACACTAGAGCAAAATGGAGTGGTTAAATGCAAGTATAAGTTATGGTAGAAATAGGTGAACTATGCTCTAAGATAAAGGATTGCTAACACAATTATGGGAGAAAGTTTTTGCTATAATTGTTTACTTCATAGACATTTAGCCTACGAGGGTAGTCAATTAAACACCATATGAAATTTGGGCTTTAAATAGGTAGAAGACCAAGAGCAATCACTTAAAGATTTTTGGGTGTGTTACTTATACTCTGATTAACTTAAAAATTCTCAGCAAGCTAGATGAAAATGTCATAAAATATATATTAGATGGCAACTACACTAACTCAAAGGCATACATGTATAACCTTGGAAATGAAAAAATTATCATCAACATGAATGAGATACTTACTAAGTAAGGAAGATGGATATAACAAGAAGTTGAGAAAGGGTTATTCAGTTTAAAGAATTAGTAATTTAAGAAGAGCAAGAAACTAACAATGACTAGTTTCAAATGCCACTTGACACCCCTTAGTAGTTCTATTACTTCAACATCTACAACATCTAAATTCATTACTCCATCAAGAAGTGAAACATCCCTAGGCTTGTTAAGTTCAATTAAAGAAGAGGGGCGACAAGGATACAGACCCTTGAAACATATATGTGAGATAACACAAGCTTCATTTGTGGCAATATTAGTTCCTTTAAAGAAGTTATGGTGAAAGATAAACAAAGGCAGACTATGAAGGAGGAATTAATGGATATTGAAAAGAATGACATATATGAGCTAGTTGAATTACCAAATGATAAGAAGGAAATTAGGGTAAAATGGATGTGTTGGACTATATATATATAAGTATACAGAAGTACAAATCATGGTTGGTGGCAAAGGAGCACTCTCAGCAACAAAGTACAAACTTCCATATACTTTTTTCACCTATTGTATACTTTAAAATTTTAATGACACTTTTAGCTCTTATTACATAATTAAATTGGTTTATATATTAATTTAATGTTAACTCAAATTTTTTTAATAGAGAATTAGAAGAGGAAGTTTGCGTAACTTAACTTGCAGGATTTGTGGTTTAAGGTAAAGAGGAAGTATACAAGCTAAGAATGGTACTTTATAGATTA
Source organism: Erythroxylum oxycarpum (assembly GCA_025629785.1). Classification (NCBI taxonomy): domain Eukaryota; kingdom Viridiplantae; phylum Streptophyta; class Magnoliopsida; order Malpighiales; family Erythroxylaceae; genus Erythroxylum; species Erythroxylum oxycarpum. Next base: position 11,045,286 of record JAOTAZ010000219.1, read on the forward strand.
GAGTAGGCTCCTATTGCATAATATAAAAGGATAAACTCATCTTTCATTTAAAATAGATTTAAAAGGAGCATAAATAAGCCCACACTCTTTATAAAGAAGGAAGGTAAAAATGTTCTATTTTTTATTCTTTATTTAGATGATGTGATCTACATAAACTCATCATTTTTACTCATTGATCAATCTCAAATAAGCACAGGGAAAGAATTTGAAATGCCATACTTTGATTTATTGCATTACTTTCTTGATATAGAAGTAAAATAGGTTAAGAATGGTATCTTCATCTCTTAAACAAATTATGCAAGGGATTTAATGAAGAGGATCCATATATTGAACTGTAAGGTAGCTAGTACACTATGAATATGAAAGAAAGGTTACAACTAGAGGATGGCATCAAACCAATTAATGCTCAACATTATAAGAGTCTATTAGGGCTTATCTAGTGTGGGCTTATCTATTTAACTCACACTAGACTTGACATTTCTTATTTAATGGTTGCAATTTCTAGGTTTAAACACTCTCTTTCGGAGCATCATCTTGGAGCTATAATATAGCTATTGTGTTATATAGTAGGGACTCTTAATTTGAGAATATGGTACAATCACATGACATATTGCAAGTTGGTCAGATAAAATGATGGTGAATGAGTAAGATGTATGTAGGATAGGAGGAGCAACTTAAGATATACATTTAGTCTTGACTCCAAAGTATTTACATCGAATTTAAAGAAATAGACTATCGTTCATTTTCTTCTTATATGATCTTGGATTAAAGGGAAGTTTTGAGAAGTGATCTAAAATTTTAGGAGTTTGAAGTTATCAACATGGAAAGTTAAGGCTGCCACTCTTACATGATTTTTATCTATATTTTCTATTTTTAGTTTTTGCACATTACTGATAACTGCAACATTAATTGAGTTTTATTTTATTTTATTACACTTTTTAGAAGCCTATTTAAAGGTTCTTTTGCTTTAATAAATGTGTGGTAATTCAATTACTTCAAGTATTTGAGTTTTAATGTAAAAAAAATCATCATTGTAAATCATTCTTTTCTTTACCTTGATCCATTTTTCAATGTGAACATCATTTCTAAGATTTGAAGAATGGTACCTATCTAAGCACAATATTACCCCAAGTTAATGATCACCTTGAAGACATTTTCATAAATAAGATTCTATAATGCCTCTTATTAGGATTTATTTTACAGAACAACAAATAAGAGTAGAGAAAGACATTGATATCTTAAATAATTGATTTCTTAATAAGAAAACACCTAAATTGCTTGAGTAATTCTAAATAAAGTGTGATTATTTAACCTTAAGAGTTTTAGGGCATTGTCTTCCCTATTTATAATCTCTTTGCATTTATTAATAAGCTCTTACATAATTTACCTTATTACAAACTCTTAATTGTTATCACAACGAGCTATTCTAATTTGTTTTTGTGAAAAATATGTGTCAATATGATCATGTTTCAATTTAAATGTTGTTATGCTTGGTGGAATTATTTGTAAATACCTGCTGATTCAATATATTGTTCATATATCTGAAAAATGATCCTCAATTTCCAAACACATACGAATCATCAACTAAGTATAAAATATGAATTTAAATCTTATATTTAAAAAGAATGGACCTTAACAACTCTCTCATTGACACTACAAACTAAATAACCCCTTTTTCTTAAATTATGGTCGTACCACACTACTTTTACTATGAGCAACACAATATGGGGATTGAGATAAAGGAAAAATGTGCAGTCCAAAGCCAAAAGTTGTTGGAACCCGTATCCGGATATCCAACCTCTTACGAAAAACCAAACTGGAACCTGAATCTGCGTCGGAAACCTTAAACTACTTCAAAAATCCCAATATATTTTTTTCATCTTATTCATCTTAACATCCATTTTCATACTAATCATACTCATACAAGGGTCGGGTCTCAACCGGAAGACGAGACGAAAGAACAAAAACAAAAGCACGAGTTCTTTTCGAATTCGGAAACAAAAACAAAACGGAATCAAATCGAAACCAATGTTTCGAACTGAACCGAAAGCGAAATGAATAGAATCAGATAATAAAGCATGGAAACAAAATGAACAAATCGATGCAATTCGAATCGAAATCAAACAGCGGAAGCAAAGCGAACATCTCGAAGCATAATTCAAATAGGTCAAAGCAACAAAACAAACGTGAGGGCTAATTTTGACAAAATTCAATTAAACTAAAAATATGATATTTTTGCAATAGAAGGTAAAAAACTTGATGAGAAATCACTGGTTCGAATTTTGGGTGAATCGGAGGTCAATAGCAAAAGTTATAAGAGAAAAATGTAAAAATGACCAAAGGAATAGTAATTGACCATATGAATAGAAAAATGCCAATTTCCAACCCTCATAACTTTTTACTCCGAATTCCGATTAGGACGCACCATGTCTCGTTTTAAAGATCTTAGGATCCCCTACAACTTTCATGAAGGATGGAAATTCCAATTCCCGCTCTAAAGTGGCAAAAAATCCATCCGAAGGTTCAGCCCAAATTTGCCCATGAATAGTAATTCGGGAAACCCTAATTGCATAATGGGCAGCAAACTTCAGACGTGCATAACTTTTTCATCCTAAGTCATCTAATGACCCATTTTATACCATTTTCAAGATCTTAACATACTCTACAATTTTCTAGAAGACTTCCAAAGCGAAATCCCTCACTAAGAGGGTCTAAAACTTAAGCGAAGTTGCTGCCCAAATTTAAGAAAATTTGGACAGCCCCTCCCCTAAAAGTGCTCTAGCCAAATCCTAAATCTAACCATCCAAGCTCCAACCTGCATAAAACCACTTCTATCTTCCAATTTCTCACA
>JAOTAZ010000219.1:11048236-11075119 GCA_025629785.1 Erythroxylum oxycarpum
CATAAAGTCAAGCATTTTCTTGTAAATATATACATATATATATATGTGTGTGTGTGTGTATTTTATGACGTAAAAATCATTTGTCCTGGTATAGAGCAAGGGATACATGCATCTGAATTCATCTATAAAAGAATATTTTGATAGTGAGTTAAAAGGCGGATTATTTCTCCGCCAGGCAGCCGCTTGGCATTTTCCCGCCGCATTCGGCCCCAAACTTCGACAACAGTGTACTATCAGATGGCAACCACCTTCCACGGGCTGGGCAAAGTTAAATACTAATGGCACTAGCAACTGCTCGACGCTCTCAGCCACAGCTGGCGAGCTTCTATGAGACTGCACAGGCAATTGGTTCGACGGGTTCACCCACAATCTCGGATGGTGTCTCCTGATCTCGGTGAAACTTTGGGTGATTTTTACTGGGCTCTCTCTAGCCTGGACACTCGGATACCGCAGAATCGTTTTGGAAGTGGATTCCACCACGGTGCTCCACTTGATTTCCTCCGCTGCTAGAGCCTAGGCACTCCACCCCATCGTTCAGGGCATCAATGAGCTGCTATCCCGTAACTAGACTGTTAACTATCACCACACTTATCTCGAGGGCAACCGCTGTGTCGACTGGCTAGCGCACTATGCCAACCATTTTGATCTAAGAGTCACTTATTTAGGAGCTTCACCTATAAAGTGTCATGTTCTCCTCGATGAGGATCAGTCGAGAACCTGTTTTCTTCGACCCATTTTGTAACTTTCTCGTCTTTCCCTCTATATAAAAAAAAAAGCAGATTATTCAAGCATAGTCAATTTTGGGATCCCAGGATAACGAAGCAAAGTGGGTGTCAGCACCAACCAAAAGGGAAGCATTACCATCCTCACAAGCTGGTTACAGGAAGAAAATATATAGTCCAAGGCAAGCCAGCTTGAAGAAACATGGTTGTAGCTTTGTCTTACTAAACACATCCAATGGTATATTCCTTAAGTGAGAATATTATTATTATGATGATGATGATGCTGCAATTGTCATCAGGTTTTGCCATGTTCCTCAAAACTTGTTCAACATTGTAGTCGTTACTATCTGTCTATCATGCAACTATCTAAAGAGAGTAAACGTAATTAACGAAGAAAGAATGAAAGAACAGCAAGAAATCTAGAGAGAGAAAAAATGAGAACGGGGCAAACAGAGTATTAAGAACTCAGTGATTTTAAGAGATTTTTCTATTTGATTGTAAGCATACAATGGCATGTAATTTCTGTACATTTATAACATTTCTATCCTACTAACTGTTTTCTAACTGACACAACTAACAAATCTTGAGTCTTGCCAACTGCTTCTTATTCTTTCTTTACGTCTTCTTTATTTTATGTTGCTGCATGGTTGTGTATGAACATTGCTCTTGTCGGAATTTTTGAGACACACATCTACAATTTCCTCACCATTTTGCAATTTAAGGGAGTTGATTCTATTTGTGTTCGTTCTGGATAAGATTAAGTTGAAGAAAAACATATAACACTTTTCACCAACTTTCAGCCAATTGACCTTAGTCCTTTGTTTCAATAGATTGTCATAATCCCTGACTTTAGATAAGTAAGACATTAGAAGAGACTTCTCTGAGCTTACCAAGATAGGGTTGCAGGGTCCAACTCAAACTCATGTTGTATCTTCTGTAGATCTTTCTTAGCTTTTGTAACGACTTGTTGTGTGGAAGAGGATCTTCTACTCATTAGAGATTTCATCTCCATTTTGATAGCCTTTAGCTTCTCATTATAGATAAACTGATCTGTTCCTTCCACCGAAACCTTCAAATCCTTTTTAAGAGCATTAGTGAACCCATCATCATCTATTAGCAGCTTGTTCAACCTGAAAGGACCTCTTCTAAGATGGCGTTGGATGAGGTTCTCTATCCTTATAGAAGTGTGATCTGAAAATAGAGGGTCAAGAAAAGTAGTTATACTATTAGGAAATTGTGTAATCCAATCCTTGTTCACCAATGTTCGATTCAGTTTTTTTCCTCAAAGCCCATCTTCCAGACTGCTTATTACTCCAGGTGTAAAAGTGACCTTGCGCCTTTAAATCAAAAACTTCAATTTTGTCTACATAGTCACTAAAATCAACTGAGAAGTTCCTTAGGCTATAATTCCCATCAGCTTTAATTCTATATAAAGCAGAATTGAAATCATCACATAACAGCCAAGGACCATTTACAATCTTTTGAAAGTCTAGTAAGCTATCCCATAAGAGTTTCCTTTGGAAAATATGATGAGCACCATAGATAAAGGAGGCAAAGAAGTCAACGTTTACCTTAAGGAGTTTACAATTCAGGTGGATAGCTTATATCTTCATAGCAAAAGCATGGACATCTACCGAAGAAAGGTCATACCCGATAATATATAATTCTCTCATACCTATGAGTTTGATGGTTGAAGATGAATTCCATCTAAAGCCCAGCTTATTCAACAACCCAAAATTTTGGTTTATGATTTTAGTTTCAAAAAGAGCAAAATTTTATGGACTTGTATTATAGACAAAATCCCTTAAAGCTAAAATTTTTTTAGAACAATTAATTCCCCTCACATCCCACGCTATTATTTTCATTATCAAAAGATTTTGTTTTTGGGGCCCTTCCCTTTGCCCCCATTGGTCCCTTTTCGTAACTGTCAAAAATTTCCCAATGATGAAATCATCCTCCTTATTCTCCACCGAAGTAGAACAACTACTTTCCATATGGACCAAACCCATTAGATTTGTCATTAGGATTCATAGAAAGTTTATCCACCCTCCTATCCTCACTCGTCTCATTATCTTCTACTTCAGAGGCTCCTCTACTGTTTTTCCTCCAGCAATATCTTCGACAGTAACTTCTTTTCCACCCTCAACTACTACTCCTTTCCCATCACTTGCTTTAGCATTTCCTTCCAAAACATTAGTGTTGTTGCTTAGATTGACCAACTATTCCTTCTCTAAGTTATTAACTCCTTCTTCCATTAGATCGTCATAATCTCCTTTTGAAAAATTTTGCTCGTAGGCATCCATCTTTTACCTTGGGAAGCAAGTGAAGGCTTTCATTGGTGTTGCAAAAACACATTATCTTCATAAAGGGATCCATCAAGCCTCAATCTCATAATATGAATAATTTCTGATAAACCATTGGATAAATCCATGTTAATGCATATTCTAGCATATCCCAACGTCTTCCTATTTGCTGTATTATCATCCAAACATAGAGGTTTTCTTAAGAAGCTAGCTATCATACTCAACCTTTTTGTTGTCCAATGTTCAAGAGGAACATTGTAGAGATTTACCTATATTGGAACCAGCCTCTTTTCCTTACAATCAATTTGAAAAACTGGCTGCTTAGGTTGCAAGAATAATAAGAAATTTGCCACATGCCACGACCCTTCTTCTATAACTTTTGATGCTTGAGCTTTGGAAGCAAATATGAACAATATATATTTGTCATCTGCTATTAGTACCTAGATAAAACCTTTATTTTTTTCATATTGATTGAGCTCATCTTTGAATTACAGGGAAAGCATGTCTTTTGTCTCACAAAAACCCTATAAAAAAGTTCTCTCAAGACTTGACATCCTCCTGCAGGATATCCACATCAGGGGAGACAATGGCACGACCGTCTTCAGTCTTAGGAGGGCAGAAATGAAGAGAGAGATCTATGTAGGAGCCACCCACCCAGTGACGGAGCCAGAAATTTAAGATAAGAGGGCTTAAATATTTAAGTTTTTAAATCTTGAGAGGCTCAGTGCATCATTGAACTCTAAATAACTCTATCCTTCTATATATATATATTAAAAATTAAAAATATTTAATTCTTATCAGTTGCACTGGCCCGTGTATCTTCATCTATGCACCCACCACTTGCTTCTAAGTTTTCCTCACCGCTAAAGGAGTTGAAGAAGAGGGAGGTAAGGTCTGGGTATTAGCCAAAGAGGGCTAAGAGGGTGATACTATTAGGGGTTGTGGCATCAGAGAGGATTGGAGTAACGGAGGAAAAGGATCACTAGCTGCAAGTGAGGTTGAGGCAGAGGAGGAAAATCTTTCACATGATTGATTTGCTTTATAGTGAAATAGGGTGTCTGCATTGTCTAAAAGGAGAGCTACCCTATTAGGTAGCTAAATAGAGAAATGGCAGGAACTAAAAGAGGATAAGAAAAATGGGCAGGAGGGGATACAAGAGGATGAAAGACCTTAATACCCTTGTCACAAGGCAATGAAATATTCAATTATGAAGAAGAGACTTAGGGGTGTGCTGAGGGAGTGGAGGAGAGTTTGTGTGATCAGAGAAAGATGGAGGTTAGAGAGATGATGGAGAACATCTCACTAACCCATGGTTAATCAAAATGATTGTTGTATTATCTGTAGCTGTTGTTGTCAAACTAGAAAATGTGTTAGTTGCGGACCAAATTATGCTTACGATTACAGTTATGGCAGACCAAATCATACTTACGATTACAGCTAAACATCAAAAGACAACTACAGGAAAAAGTAAGGATTCAACTCCTCCCACGTTTTCATCGTTGAACAAAGTTGTTTTCTTCTCTCCAAATCACGTTTATTGATTTAAGGAAAACGACGTGAAGCAAGACTGAATTGTTTGCTTTTGGCTTTATTAAAACGCAATGCCTTAAACATATGCAGTGTAGCTTATTGAATGTTAAATTAGTTCTGAAACCTTTGGTTCAGTTGGTAGAGTGACTAAAGTATTTTAACTCCCTGCATTTGCAAAATAGGTAAGAACTTATGTACTAAGGAATTTGTGTTTATTACACTAAAGTAAAAAAAAAAAAAAGAACTTTTCTTAGGAAGAGTGGTCTTACAAAATTCATCAATACCTTCCTACAAGATAAGACAGTTTTTGGCTTTTTCTGCAGTATCTCGTTATCCTAAAGATATTCCATATTATCCTTGTAGGAAGGAGTAAAATAAAGACATGAGGGCTTTCTAATGATTACTTGAATTGGCAAAAACAAAAAAAAAGCTACAGTAGAAAACTCACTGGAGAACTGATGAAGCTTGACAGGGTTTGTGGTACAAAATCAGTCTACCTACCAATGCCACCATAAGATGGAGGGATATATGTATAATGGATTCTGGAGAATCGTTTCGCCTGCCAACTTCAGAGTAAATGAGTTGGAGCAAATATTGTGTATCAGTGTTCACTTCTCGACGAAAGCGATGTTTGATCTACCCAAGACATCCATCTTAAAAATGGCCTGCATAAAGCAAACCAAGCTGTGGATCAATTTATAATTTCTCAACCACCTGCATGTCCATTGGCAAAATAATAAAACCTCTCCTTGGAACCACGAAGAGAAGTATAATTTAGCCGATGATTAAAGCAAGCTATTCTTATGGGAAAATCCTATCGATTAAAAATGCTAAGCACCAAATCGAAGACGTAGAAGTTCATTACTAGAAATTAAAATTTCTTACATTTCATAGAGTATTATTATTTAGTGATTGGTCCCATGTTTGGTTAGGAAGATTAACCACTTCTGCCAGATATCCTACATGAAAAAGCAGATGTGCAGTGCGCATCGGATTAGTACAGTTGTCATCTGCAGTTTCACTTGCAGTACTATTCAGCTAATAAACTCCCATGTCCCTCATCCCATCCAACTGCAGAGCTGTACAAAGTGAAAGAGGTAGATATTCAAACCCGGCAGGTCTCAAGCTTTGAGACCAGATTCGAATGGGATCAAATCAGACCAGACCTACCAATTTCGAAGCCCAAATATTTTTTAATAAAGCTAAACCTACCTGAAAATCCATTCAATTTAAATTTCAACAGTGTGATTTCTAGTCAGACCAGACCCAAAAATGTTTATCAAATTAAAAGACAACTGATAAAAGAAAACATTGTAAAAGTTATTGGCACCAAAAAATGAATACATAAATTGGAAAATAAATATAGGAAAACCAACTATTTCGTTACGCTGCTATGTACAGTAAATAAATTATACATGAAATATTTTTTTCTAATCTGTTGATCGCTTCTAAGTTCCTAAACAAGCAACTAGCATGCCCTCCTACGTAATTTTCTATACTCTACCTAAGGATAGAAAGTCATGAATGGAAAATACAAATCAACTTATATGTACCCAAATGAAATAATGAGAGAGGAAAATCTCTTGATGGATTAAAATCAACATAATGGACATTATATCACAGCAAACGTCGCCATTTTGGAAATGGACGGCATCCAAAACCATATGAGCATTGCCAAATGGACTAGACCTTCTGAGCTTCTGATTCCTATGTCTCTGTGGGCGCAGAAGTCTTTGAATCGACTGTGTTAGAGGTTCAAGAGCAAAGCAACAACCAACTGCTTTGCATGTCAAAATAATCTCACTTAGTCAACCTCCTTTGCAGTCTTAAGCACCTGTCCTCCATATTATAAGAAGGCCATCAGGTAAAATACTGATATTTGCAATTTTCTGATGCATGATTTTATTTAATATGATGAATCATGAGATCCTTGGACGATCAAAGTTATACGCTTGACACTCTCTGCCCGAAAGCTATCTCCTTTAAATCCAATCTGGAAGTAGAAGTCATTGTAAAACACCTCAAAAACTTGCTCCAGTCGGAATTGAGCAAAACATTTTAACAGTGCACCATTTTCCTACCGAGAAGCTAAGCTTATACAAGTATGCAGGAGGTTACCTCACTAGAGCTATCGGGGGGAAACCATCTCGAAAGCACCCCTAGATGCACGACTGCAGGAATCAATTTGAAAAGCAATGGTGTAGTCACCTGTACAAAGAACTTTGTCAGCATTGTTCCTCAACTAGATACGTTACAATCATCAATAGTACAAAATGTCAAGTAAAAAAATGCTTAAGTTCTCTTTAAAAGCAAAATAAAGAAATTTTCTAAATTCATCTTTAATAAATAATTTTAAAAAAAGAATTTTCGTTGAAATAGTCATTACGGTAAAGAAAAAAGAAAAGGTCGCATGAAACTAGATGGAGTCCCGTCCATGTACTTGCAAACCTCTTCAACAACATAAACAAGAACCCAAGAACTCCAGACATTGACTGCTGGTATAAAGTACAGTTTTCACATTGTCCAGAAACATACAAGAAGATGCTTGAGAACATACCAAACTCAGAGCTGTGGTGCCAAGTAGCAGTCGATACAATTTGCCCTGCAACACCCAAAGAACTTTCACTACATTTACATTAAAGTCGGTGCATATGACTCAACTATCAGACGTGAACATGTGTGTGCATAGTGCATATGACTCAACTACGATCTGCTTTTGGAGTTAAATGCTAGCAATTCTCCTTCTGGTCTCTTTGAATTTTGAAGCTCTACAGAAAGGAAACTTCTTTTCTTTTAGGGTGAAATACAGAAAAGGAATTTCTAACACTATCACTTAATTATTCAAATTGAGAATCAGCGGTAAAGCAAAGATGACCATTTAACTCTAGAAGATGTGGTCTTACCCCCATAACCTAATTGTGGAGTTTATACCTCCACAAATAATTTTTTTCTTTTATCTATAAGTTAGAAAAGAAGAAATCATATTTTCTAAAAGAAAAAACATTAAGTACCAACCTCAACAAGATGAACATTAGATGCACGACTTAGAAGAACAAAAGCGAATTCCCCTATTTGTGCCAGAGACATTCCAACCTTCACATACAAATACATTTGATTATCTTCTATAAGAGGAACATTTAGAATTCAAAACAAAAATGTTGTCACATTCCAACAAATACTTACAAGAATGGAAGTTTTATTGCCGTATCCAAATCCCTTGACAACAGCAGCCACCACAGTAGTTTTTAAAATAATAACCAACAATACAGCTGCTAGTAAAATATCCACATGATTCCAGAGGAAGTGAATATGTATCAACATCCCAATGCTTGCTAGAAATAGAGCCGCAAAGAAATTACGAATTGGTTCAACCTGAAAATTAACCAATTCCAATGAGTGCATAAAAAAGGAAACTTTTCCTTTAAATAACAGAATTACAAGAAAATAAATAGAGTAGAAAAGGAAACACAAACTTTAATGGAGAGATAAGAAAAGGAAATTTATAAACAATTGACTCGTTTTGTCTCAACGAATTCTATCATTAAAGCTGAGAGATTCTATCACTATGATCTTCTGAATCAGAACAAAAAGCCTTAACTTGTTCAAGTGTATGTTGAGCAAGATCTGTTGTTGATATCATCACTCCCGCAGCAAAAGATCCCAGTTCAAGGCTAAGGCCCAGCTTATCACTACACTGAAATGTCAAATCAATTTATAACATAACATGTATGGATCCAGTTATCTCGAGTACAATTTGATTGGTGGGATGAGATTCGTCTTTTATTCAATTTTGGTTTCTGCTCTTGAAAAACTACAAGCAAAACTACGTAGCATACACAAACTGAATAGAAAAGCAAATAAATCACATAAACAAAAGACAAATTCAGGAACCAGGCTTACCCAAGCAACAAGCAAGCAGAATGCCACTGATGCCAACTGATAGAGTTCATTATTCTGCATAAATACAACTTTTACTCAGAAACTTACCATCATAAAGCATATAGATGAAGCAAATGGACTAGGTTTACCTGTGATGATAACTTTGTCATAAGTTTCAAAAACCTTGATACACAAGTACGTGATACTATGGTCAGAATCGCCAAAAAGGCAACTAAAAGCACAATCCTGAAAAGCATGAGTATAACGTGTGAGTATGAAAAATAGGATAACACAGTGAATATGATACATAGTGAATTAACTCAATTTCATGACAATATCCATCAATCATGCCATAAGAATATGAGAATCCCTTGAAGATCCATCCTACCATTGCATAACCTTGAAGCATCCAGCAAAAACAGTTGATAATGCCAGCAAGCTGAAAGCTTAATTTTCACATTTTTAGCTGGGGATATTTATGTAATTATTTACATCTCAAACTCATACATACGAGTGATTAACGGGTGTAGAAAATAAGTGACTACAACCCTATTCTATTCAGATTTTTCCCTATTCTGAAATCTTCATGTTATCAGAGCCATATTGCTAACCCTAGCCCATCCGCAGCCTATATCTTTGCATATTTCAGCCGAAACCCTATGGACATGTCTGGTGGAAAGAAGAATCTTTTTAAGTCTATGACTGAACATACCACGTTACAAATCAGTCCAGTTAAACTAGATGAAACAAATTATCTTGCTTGGTAGCAGTAATGATTGCTGTTTATCCAGACTAGGGGATTGCAAGGCTATATGAATAATAGAAAAATAAAACCAGATGAAACTGATCTAGTACGCAGCAAATGGGACTCAGAAAACGCTCTCATCATATCATGGCTGATCAACTCAAACGTTATCTTCTCCTAGATTTGGGATGCAGCTGCCCAAACTTACTCCCTATCAGGTAATGACGCCCAAATATATAAGCTGTGGAAAAAAGTTCATGAAGCCAAACGAGGTTAGATGACTTGACGCCCAAATATATAAGCTGCGGAAAAAAGGTCATGATGCCAAACAAGGTGAGATGACTATTGCCCCATATTTTTCTAAACTTAGTGGTTTATTGCAAGAATTTGACTATTATCAGGATTTTCAAGCATCCTGTACAACTGATGCAACAAAGTTCCATAAATTAATTGTAAAGGAACATATGTATGACTCCCTAGCAAGATTGAATGATGTATTTGATAAGATTGGAATAAAAGTTCTTGGGTATGATCCTTTTCCCTCCTTGAGGCAAGCATAGAGTTATGTGCAACAGGAAGAGAGTAGATGTAATGCTATGGTGCCAGTTGTTTCTACTGAATGATTAGTTATGATGGTCGATGCATCTACCATAAATACATCTAGAGGTGATTCCATGAATGGGTAGAACAAGATAATAGAAAGTGTGATTACTGTAGAAAATTGAGACATACCAAGGACACATGCTGAAAACTTCATGGTCGTCCAATACGTGGTCGAGGTCGTAAAAAGTTTGGGAGTACAAAACCTCAAGCCCACATGTCTTAAACTCTTGATACTGAGCTGCCAAGAGAAATCAATCCTTATGGTGGAATTTCCAACGAAGAGCTGAAAACTTTCAAACTTCTTATGGCCAAGCTTGAGTCTCCTTCCACCACAACTACTACTTCCACTTCTTCCTTTTATCTTGTACATTCTTGTTGAGTTGTATATAGCTGTATAGTGATAAAATAGGAAGTTATTTACTGCTATTGGTTGTATTTCCAATTCTAGGGCTAGGTATCAACAATTTATGCATGTATTTTCATCAAAGTATATACGATAATAAGAAGAGTTCTCTGAGTTTAACATGGTATCAGAGCTGGGGTTTTATGATTTTCCGATTCCTTGCCGATCAATTTCCGGCAAAGTTCAGACTTCATTAATCTGGTGTTAGATCAAAAATCTAAAATCACCAACGTGTTCCTCTCTCAATCACCGGCAGAACACCAGAATCGCGTCATCGATCGTTGCTCCAAGAGTCATCATGCATCGCTCATTGCTTCGGTGTTTGGTTTTCCGATATCCCTCTTCGGTGCGCGTCTCATCTCACTGCCACCACTCATTTGATCAAACAACGCCAACTAGTAGTTTCCCGTGCCCTCAACAAATTTCGTTGTCGGAAAAAGTCACAGAAAGTTGTCAAGAAGCTGCCCTCTTACCGATCTCTATCTCTGGCGAGTGTGACTTGTCACCGTCAGTGCCAACAAACTCATCATTCAACGGTGAGCTGATCCCCTTAAGTTTCCCTTTTGTTCGGTGTCAGGTCACCGGAAAATTAGCCCAATAGTCACCAAAAAAAAATTTTCAAAAGTTTTTCCGTTCATGGCTCCTACAAATTTCAGGTCTCAATCAGGTGCTCTTCCCTTTATTTATCTTCCCTCAATTACGACAAAGAAACTAGTAGGAAATTCTAACTATACCTCATTGGCTACCTATGAGTCAAGGCCTAGCCAATCACTTAACTACTAGGGTTGAGGATATTCAAACAAATAAATCCACTTCAGCTCAAATTGATGCATTATTATGTAGTATGTTATGGCAAACAATTAATCCTCAACTCCACCTTATTTAAAAGGCATGCAAAACTTGTGTTGAGATATGGAGTTAAGCAAAATTACTTTATACTAATGACATTCAGAGATTGTATTGTGTAGTATCAAACCTGGTTAATCTCAAACAACAAGATATGAACATGTCTGAATTTCTTAGTAGAATGGCCTCCTTGAAAACATAATTCAACCTATTACTACCTACTGGTAAATCTGTAGCAGAAGATCTTGCACAACATAAGTTTTTTATGGTTCTTACTCTTACTACTATCAGCCCTAAACTTACTTCAGTATGAGATCAGATTTTGGCAAGTCCTACAATAACTTCTCTTGATGAAGTATTTGCTCGCTTACTACATGTTTTGTCACGTAGCATTATGATAGGATCTCCCTCAGTTAATTCTTCCACTTTGGCCTCTCAGTCTTAGAGTATTAATAGAGTAGAGCAAGGAGATCGCGGTGGTCGACCCAAACGTCATTATTGTCATCAATGGGGACATAATAAGGATAAATGTCATAAATTGCATGGTCGATCTCGAGCTGCTAATGTTGTTCTTACTGATTAGTCTGACCCTCAATCTGAGTCCTCTACTCAGTCATCGTTGACTCTTACTCGTACTGATTATGAAGAGTATCTCAAGTATCAGGCAGCTAAGCAGTCTTCCTCATTTGTTGCTTCGATAGCTCATTCAAGTAATTCCGTAGCATGCCTCACTAAGTCTTTCCCTTGGGTACTTGATTCTAGTGCTTCTAATCATATTTCTAGTAACCCACATTTACTCTCTTGCTTTACTAACATGACATCTTTTCCTCCTCTTACTTTAGCTAATGGGACTCAAACAATTGTTAAAGTTGTGGGTTCTGCTCAACCACTTCCATCCTTGCATTTAGAATCTGTTCTTTATATTCCTAATTACCCCTTTAATCTTGTATCCGTCAATAAACTTACACGCGAATATTTAACACTAATATTCGTGTGTTGAAAAGTGATAATGCTCGTGAATATTTGTCTATTCCCTTCACTCAATTTATGTCTTCGCAAGGAATTCTTCATCAGACCTCATATGCTTATACACCACAATACAATGAGATAGCTAAACGTAAGAATAGACATCTCATAGAATTTGCTCGTCCTTGCTTTCACACAATCAGGTTCCATCATCACAATACTGGGTAGATGTTGTCTCAACTGCTTGCTTCTTGATTAATCGCATGCCTTCATCCAGTCTACAAAATCAGGTACCCCATTCCATCTTGTTTCCTGACCAACCATTATTCTCCCTTCCACCACTGAGTCTTTGGTTGCACATGTTTCATTCATATCTTTTCCCCTATTCAAGATAAACTGTCAGCTAAATCGACCAAATGTATTTTTCTAGGTTACTCACATCTTCAAAAAGGTTATAAGTGTTATTCTCCATCAACACATCGATATTTTGTTTTTGCTGATGTTACATTCTTTGAATCTTCTCAATTCTACTCATCATCTCCAACAGATATCACATTTATCCTAACGATACGACCCCTGTGAGGCTCCTGTTGATTCAGTTCTTGCTCCAAATTCCTCGCTTGCTATAGGTCTACCTCTTTAAGATTAGTTTCCCATTGCCATTCGCAAAGGTACATGTTCCATTGGCAACCCTTATCCTATTTATAATTTTCTTATTTATCATCATTTATCACCAACATATTTTGCTTTTGTATCCACCATCTCTTCTGTCTCTTTTCCTTCTAATGTACATGAGGGCCTTAGTGATCCCGGGTGGCATCGAGCAATGGTTGAAGAAATGACTACTTTACATAATAATGATACTTGGGAGTTAGCTCCGTTGCCACCAAGTCATTCCACTGTTGGTTGTCGTTGGATATATACGATCAAAGTTGGTCCAAATGGTCAAGTTGATCGACTAAAGGCACGTTTGGTGGCTAAAGGGTATGCACAGACTTATGGGTTGGATTATTATGAAACTTTTTCTCCTATGCCCAAAATTCTTTTGTTCGCTTGTTTTTATCCATGGCTGCCATTTGCCAATGGCCTCTCTATCAATTGGACATTAAAAATGCCTTTCTCCATGGTGAGCTTCAGGAAGAGATTTATATGGAGCAACTACCTAGATTTGTTGCTCGGGGGGAGTCTAACTTAGTGTGTAAGCTTTGTCGCTCTTTATATAGTTCGAAACAATCTCCTTGTGCCTGGTTTGGACAGTTTAGTCATGTTCAAAAGTTCGGTATGATTCAATGTGCGTCTGATTGTTCTGTCTTCTATAAATATACATCATCAGAACAGTGTATCTATCTGATGGTCTATGTGGACGATATTGTCATTACTAGAAGTGATCAAGTTGGGATTGAACAATTGAAGACACATTTGTTCCGTCATTTTCAGAAAGAAAAAAAAAAGGTTTAGGCTTACTCCGATACTTCCTTGGATATTGTACTCTCTCAGAGAAAGCATGCATTCGATATTCTAAAAGAAACAAGGATGTCTAACTGTATACCAATAGACTCTCTTATGCATCCTAATTCAAAGCTTTTACCTGATCAGGGGAGCCACTTGTTGATCCTGACCGATATCGTAGATTGGTAGGAAAACATAATTATCTCACCATCACACGACCTGATATTTCTTTCTCTGTTAGTGTCATTAGTCAATTCCTACAAGCTCTATGTGATAGTCATTGGGATGCAGTTATTTGAATTTTGAGGTACATTAATGGTGCACTAAGAAAAGGATTATTATATGAAAATCGGGGTCATCTCACAAATTATTGGATACTCTGATGTTGATTGGGCAGGTTCTCCATCTAATAGGCATTCTACTTTAGGCTTTTGTGTTCTTGTTGGAGGAAATCTTGTATCGTGGAAAAGTAAGAAGCAAGATGTTGTTGCCAAATCGAGTGCAGAAGCAGAATATCTGTATAGCCAATAGGTCTTTATCTCCTATTATCGGGAAAGGTTGTATAAACTGTACTCCTTCCATCAACTTACCTCTTGCATTACATATTCCTTGTTTTTCACATAATTTTCTATTCGTTAGTGCTCTTACAGGAGATTTAAAAATAAAATTTAAATTTTGGCCTTCTCATTGTGCCATACAGGAGTTGAGCACCAAAAAAATGATTGGCTATGGTAAAGTGCACAACGGCCTATATAGACTAGTTGAAGGATGATAGAGCTAGGAGGCCATTAGTTTACAATAGGCGTAAGAAGTTGGCAAATTCTAGCACGTGAGTTAGTTACAATTAAGTGACAGGTGTCATCTAATAATTGGGGTAGGGTGGGATATAAAAGGAGGGGAATGTTTGTAAGAGGGCATGCGTGTAATCTACAGTGAGAATATTGTTAGGGAGGTACAACCCCTCATATAGGTTGATCATTATTTCGGTTGTAATAGCTATCTCTACAGAATATCAATATACAATACAGAATCGATGGGATTGCTTGGATCCATCTGATTCTCTTATACCCATTATACTGTCATACGTAGGGGAGTTCTATCAATTGGTATCAGAGCACGTTCTTGGTGCCATTAGATTGAATTCTTTTCGGTGGTGGATGGTAGTGACTAGAAGCATGGAGAAGATTGACTTGATAGAGAGGAGTGTAGCAAACCTAGCTGAGATGTTGGAGAGAAATGATGAAAAGACACGTCGACTGGAAGAAGCATTGTTGGAAATGATGCAATATGTCAAAGGAAAAGGAGCAGAGTCCTCCAAGGGAAAATCAGTGGTGGAGACTGCTGAGGAAACCGAAGGAAATGGAGTGGGTGAGTCGGCAGAAACTAGGTAGGGCAGTAATATGAAATGTGAGGGAGTTAGGAGGTTTGAAGCAAGAGAGGAAGGGAGAGTTTATGAGGAGAGGGGAAGAAGGTTAGAGATTCCAATTTTCTGTGGAGAGGATGCATATGGCTGGTTGAATAGAATAGAACGATACTTTCAACTTAATGGGGTTGTCGACAGGGATAAAAGGGAAGTAGTGGTAGTGACGATGGATGGTAAGGCGTTGGTATGGTTCAATTGGTGGGAGGCGCAAAATGCAGCAACTAATTGGAAGGAGTTTAAATCAGCTGTTCTCAAGCGTTTTCAACCAACATTAGCTAAGAATCCATATGAACTTCTATTCGGCCTACAACAAACTTCGACGGTGATGGAGTATTGAGAAAACTTTGAGCTATTAACAGGCCCATTGTGACACATTGATGAAGACATTCTCACTGGGTTGTTTTTGAATGGGTTAAAACTGGAACTTCGAGCTGAACTTAAGCTGCACCATGTTGGGTCCTTGAATGAGGTGATGGACATGGCATTGTTGGTGGAGGAGAGGAATTTAATTGTGAAGCAAGGCAGTGCGAGTCCCATGCAGAGACCGATCCTCAACAAGCCAGCTCAGTTCAATCGATCCACCACAGTGGACTTCCGCCCCAGACCACCGACAGCTATGGAAATGAAGGGGAGTGCGGCAAACCCGACCCTATACTAGAGAGATGGGACTGGAGGGGTTAGGAGACACAACTTCCGACAACTCCCACCTGAAATGCTTAAGGAGAGATATGAGAAAGGGTTGTGTTTATATTGCGATGAAAGATTCAACCCCAATCACATTTGTAAAAACAAACATTTCTGAGTATACATGGTGGAGGAGGAAGGCGAGAATGAGCTACCCGAAGAAGTGTTCTTGGATGCCGAGGGAGATGACAACGAAGAGAAACAGTTACAGTTGAATAGGATGAATATAATGGGACTGACGACAAAGAGATCCTTCAAGGTGTTGGGAAATTTAAAGGGGAGGCAAGTGCTCATATTAGTGGACTGTAGGGCCTCCAATAATTTTATATCAAAACCGATAATGGAGCAGCTGTCACTACAGGTGTTAGATACTCCTAAGTTCTTAGTACAAGTGGGGGGTGGGTATAAAATGAAAGGAAAAGGTGTTTGTGAGCACTTACTTATGGAGTCACAAGGTATATTAATTAAAGGGGATTTTTTCTGTTTGAAATAGGAGGAGTGGATGTGGTTTTGGGACTGGATTGGTTAGAAGGATTGGGTGACATCCAAGCCAATTTCAAAGAGTTGACATTAAAGTGGATGGAAGGAGACCAACACTTCAGCTTGAGAGGAGATCCAACCTTGATAAAGTCGGTGGCAACATTGCAGTCACTGTACAAAGCTGTGAAAGATGGAGGTGAAGGTTACCTTGTCAATATCACTAGAACAGCACCGACTGAACCCAACATGGAAGGAGCAGCTGAACTCAAAGAGCTATTAGCTAAATTTATAGATGTTTTGTCACCACCCTCAGGGTTACCTCCCCATAGGAGCCACGACCACACTATCACTTTAAAACCAGGAGCAGAAATTCCAGCAATAAGGCCTTATAGATATCCCCATTATCAGAAGAGTGAAATAGAAAAGATAGTGGGGGAATTGCTAGCTGTAGGAGTCATTAGACCCAGCATAAGTCCCTTTTCCAGCCCAGTAATTTTAGCGAGGAAAAAGGATGGAGGATGGAGATTTTGTGTGGATTTTAGGGCATTGAACAAGGTGACTGTAGCGGATAAATTCCCAATACCTACTATTGATGAGTTATTGGATGAATTGGGAAGAGCCAAGGTGTTTTCGAAGCTAGATCTTAAGAGTGGCTACCACCAAATTAGGGTCCGAGAAGAGGACATTCCCAAAACGGCCTTCCGAACACATGAAGGTCATTACGAATGGCTAGTGATGCCTTTCGGGTTGGCCAATGCACCCTCCACCTTCCAATCATTGATGAATGAGGTATTCCGTTCCTACCTTTGCAAGTCCGTTCTAGTTTTTTTTTATGATATTCTTATATACAGTCTAGATTTTGAGCAACATTTGAGAGATCTAAGGGCTGTCTTGTTGATCCTCCAAAGCCATAAACTGTATGTCAATGAGAAGAAGTGCAATTTTGGCAAAGAGCAATTGAAATACTTAGGGCATGTAATCTCGAGACGGGGTGTAGAAGCTGATCCCTCTAAAATTGAAGAGGCTGCAAACTGGCCAATACCTAAGGATGTGAAAGCTGTCCGAAGGTTTTTGGGGTTCACGGGATACTACCGACGATTTGTTCGAGACTATGGCAAGATCGCCAAACCTCTCACTCAACTACTCAAAACGGAGGGGTATCAGTGGAATGTGGAGACTCAACAAGCTTTTGAATCACTTAAGGCGGCCATGGTAAACCTCCCTACTCTATCTATTCCTGATTTTTCTAAACCATATGTTATAGAGACTGATGCATCCGAGAAGGGACTAGGAGCAGTACTCATGCAAGAAGGAAGGCCCTTAGCTTTTCTCAGCTGGGCATTACCTCCAAAAGCATTCTCCAAGTCAGTTTGTGAAAAGGAGTTAATGGCAGTAGTGAGGGCGGTTCAGAAATGGAGACACTACCTGTTGGGGAGACGTTTCATCATCCGAACCGACCAAAGAAGCTTAAAATATTTGACAGATCAAAGGTTGTTGGGAGAGCAGCAACAAAAGTGGACAGCAAAACTATTAGGGTATGATTTTGAGGTGCAGTACAAACCGGGAAAGGGGAACCAAGCGGCTGATGCTTTGTCGCGTAAAATGGAGTGTGCTACCATATCAACAATAAAAATGATGGATTCAGATGACTTGGAGGCAGAAATTCGGGCTGATCCGAAACTTAACATCATCATGCAAGATCTGTTAAGTGGGAGCAAGGAACACATGGCATTTTCGGTTAAAGGAGGCAAATTATATTATAAAACAAGGCCGGTTTTATCAAAGACATCTAGTCGGATACCGAATATTTTGAAAGAGCTACATGACTCACCCAAGGGAGGTCATTCAGGGTTCCTATGCACTTACAAACGAGTGTTGGGACTGGTTTTTTGGGAAGGAATGAAGCATGACATTAGAAAGTATGTGGAGGCATGTGAAGTGTGTCAACGCAACAAGTATCAAGCATTATCCCCGGCTGGTCTATTACAACCATTACCAGTCCCCTCGCAAGTGTGAGAGGATATATCTATGGATTTCATTGGAGGTCTACCGAAGAATAAGGGAATGGACACCATCATGGTAGTAGTCGATAGGCTAACAGAATATGTTCATTTCTTGCCTTTGGCCCACCCCTATTCTGCTTCAGATGTTGCTGCACTCTTTGTTAGAAAAATAGTGAAGCTACATGGGTTCCCAGCCTCAATAGTATCTGACCGAGATAGAGTATTCATAAGCAGATTTTGGTCTGAACTCTTCAAGCAGGGAGGTACACAGCTGAAGTTTAGCTCATCCTATCACCCCCAAACCGATGGCCAAACGGAAGTCACCAATAGATGCTTGGAAACATATCTCCGTTGTTTCACCGGAAGTAAGCCGAAGCAGTGGACTCAATGGTTGTGTTGGGCAGAATTCTGGTTCAACACCAACTACAACAGCTCTACAAAAACTTCTCCATTTTATGCTCTATATGGTAGACCCCCACCCACCTTACTCGGTTATGCAGGGGAGTTATCAGCAGTGGAAGAAGTGGACATACTTCTTAAAGAACGGAATGGAGTCATTACCGAATTAAGGGACAACCTATTGAGATCTCATAATCGAATTAAAACCCAAGCGGATAAGAAACGCAGAGAAGTGGAGTACATGGTTGGAGAAAGGGTGTACTTGAAAATCCAACCATACAAACTTCGATCCCTAGCACAGAAGATGAATGAGCAACTCAACCCTCGTTACTATGGACCATTTTTTATTGTTGAAAAGATTGGAGCAGTGGCTTATAGACTGGAATTACTTGCATATAGTCGAGTTCACTCGGTTTTTCATGTGTCATTACTTAAGAGGGCAGCTCCTAATCCTATGCAAATACAGCCATTACGTAAGCAATTAACTAATAAGTGGGAGCTAGATTTCCAACCCGAAAGGGTATTGGGGACCTGAAAGGAAGCTAATGGGAATGAGGAGGTATTAATTCAGTGGCAAGATCTTCCTACATTTGAAAATTCATGGGAATCAAATGCTGCAATTGTTGAACACTTTCCGACATTCCACCTTGAGGACAAGGTGCAAGCTTTGGAGGGGAGTATTGATAGAGCTAGGAGACCATTAGTTTACAGTAGGCGTAAGAAGAAGTTGGCAAATTCTAGCACGTGAGTTAATTACAATTAAGTGACAGGTGTCATTTAATAATTGGGGTAGGATGGGATATAAAAGGAGGGGAATGTTTGTAAGAGGACATGCGAGTATTCTGCAGTGAGAATATTGTTAGGGAGGTACAGCCCCTCATATAGGCTGATCAGTATTTCGGTTGTAATAGCTATCTCTATAGAATATCAATATACAATACAAAATCGATGGGATTGCTTGGATCCATCTAATTCTCTTATACCCATTATACTGTCATACGTAGGGGAGTTCTATCAAAGGGCCTCACTTCAAAGCTCAAGCTTTATTAGGTGAATTTACATCAACTCAACACCAAATTATTCACTAGCATAGGATATTAGGACATCCTTCATTTTTTTGATTTAGAAAAGCTACTCATTTATTTAAAATGTGGAGAACTTAGTTTGTGATGCTTGTGAACTTGCTAAGCATACTAGAACTTCATATCCTTCCTTAATAACAAACATTTTGTCCATTTTGCGATGGTTCATTCTAATGTATGGGGCCTTAGTCTAGTGGTTTCCTTATCTAGTTATAAATGGTTTGTGACGTTTATTGATTGATACTATAGGATGAATTTGGTGCATTTAATGTATGTGAAAAATGAGTACACAATTCAGTCGTAAGGTGAAAATCTTATGCAATGATAATGGTACCGAGTATAAGGAGACAACCTTTCATACCTATTTAGATACTCATGGGCTTATACATCAAACCAATTGTGTTAATATTGCAGCTCAGAATGGTGCATCTAAACAAAAAAGCAGACGTCTTTTATAAGTTGCTAGGGCATTTATGTCGATTATGAATCTTCCTAAGGCGTAATGGGGTGATGTAGTTCTTACCAGCATATCTTATCAATCGTATGCATTTAAGGACCTTGAATTTCAAATGTCTAGTGGAACTTATTCACGGTAACAACTCTTATATTATCACTCCTAAAATCTTTGGTTGTGTTTGTTTTATGCATAAAAACACCGGGGGAAAACTTGATAATATTGCCTTGAAATGTGTTTTTATTAGATGCTTTGCTACTCAAAAGAGATATAAATGCTATCATCCACCCACTAGAAAGTTTTATGTGAGTATGGATGTCACTTTTCGTGAGGCAAAAGCATTCTTGCCTTTTCATCCATCACATCTTTTGGGGGAGAATGATCATGTGAAAGATATGGTTTCTCCTGTTCAACCTATTCTTGAGTTGCATGTATATAATGGTCAAGGGGGGCATGGAAGCAATGATGATAAGATTTTTGATTCCATTAGGGGACCAAAAACTGATGTGGCAACAAGTAGACTGGACAGACCTAATTTGTTGAGGTATTCAGACAAGAAAAAGAAGGATGTTGTCATAAATAATACCCTTCATAGCCAATCATCCAACCTGGACTAAACTCTTATGGAATCATATAATTCATCTCTTCATATTCCTAATTTATGTGTTGAAATTGCTTCCCATAATTCATGTGATAGTGATCTTGACCTTCCAACAATTGTTAGGGAGGGAGTTAGATCATGTACCTAACATCCTATTTCTAACTTTGTTTCCTATGATGTACTGCCCACTTCCTATAAAGCTTTCTTGTCTTCCTTGCATTCTATCTCTTTACCGCAAGGGTGGAAGGAAGCTATTAATGATCCTAAATGGAAAGAAACCGTGGTGGAAGAGATGAAAGCCTTGGTAAAAGAATGGAACTTGGGAACTTGACGATCTTCCATTGGCTAAGAAGCTAGTAGGATGTAAATGGGTATTCACAGTGAAGCATAAGGAGGATGGCTCTGTTGAGAGGCTAAAGGCTCAATTTGTGGCAAAGGGTTTTACCTAAATATATGGGATTGATTACAAAGAAACATTTGCACCTATTGCAAAGATGAATTCAGTAGGCCTCTTATCATGTGTAGCTAATCTTGGATGGGACCTTCAACAATCTGATGTTAAAAATACCTCCCTACGTGGTGATTTAGAAGAGGAAGTTTATTTGGAGATTTCACCTGGCATTTCACATCAAAAAACTGAAAGGAAAGTATGTCATTTAAAGACAGGTTTATATGGTTAGAAACAGTCACCTCAAGCTTGGTTTGATAGATTCAATAAAGAAATTATTGTTTTTGGTTACAAACAGAGTAATGCAAATCACACGACGTTCATCAAACATAATCATGGTAAGATTACTATTCTTATTGTATATGTTGATGATGTAATGGTGACATGTAACATTCAAGAAGAAATGACTAGAATGAAGAAATATTTGGCCATTGAGTTTGAGATTAAATATATGGGCAAACTAAGATATTTTCTTGGGATAGAGGTTGCTCGATTAGAAAAGGGCATATTTATCTCCCAAAGAAAATATGTTGATGACTTACTGAAGGAAACAAGAATGCTAGGCTGTAATCCTACTGATACTCCCGTTAGCAGTAGATTAAAGGAAAATATCGAAGAATTGGTTGACATTCATCAATATCAAAGATTGGTTGGGAGATTAATTTATCTTTCCCATGCACAACCTGACATCGCTTATGCAGTGAATATAGTAAGTCAATTTATGCATAACCCTCAGACTACACATCTTGATGATGTTTTTTGGATGAGGTATCTCCAATCTAGTCATAGTAAAGGATTTCTATTCTTGAACAATGGTCATTTAAGAATATAAGCATACCCTGATGCTGATTGGGCAGGATCTGCCAACGATAGAAGATCTATTTCTAGATATTGTGCCTTTATTAGTGGAAATCCAGTCACTTAGAGAAGGAAAAAACAAGGTGGCATTGCTAGATTGACTGTTGAAGTAAAATATAGAGCTATGGCACAAGGCGCCTCGTGTGAACTTCTATGACTTAAGAAGTTGATGCAAGATGTACATCTTTTTGGAAAGAAATCTGAGTTGCTACATTGTGACAATAAGGCAGCTATTAGCATTGCTCATAATCCAGTCTAACATGATTGTACAAAACATATTGAGATCGATTGATTCTTTATAAAAGAAAATTTGGATTATCAAAGCCTTAGAATCAGCTATACAAAGTCAAAGAGTCAATTAGCAAATGTACTACTAAGGGCTTATGTAATAGAATATTTCATTCCATTGTATGCAAGATGGGTATGGTAGATATACATAATCCATCTTGCGGGGGAGTGTTGACAACTGTACTCATGATTTTAGGTCTATTTTTTAGGAGTTAAGTATGTACATTCCTACTTAGCTAGGGATTTATGTAATTATTTGTATCTCAAACTCATGTATATAAGTGATTAACAGGTGTAGGAAATATGTGACTACAACCCTATTCTATTTAGATTTTTCCCTGCTCCGAAATCTTCAATGTAGAATGGGAAATGGTGTGTAATGAATCTTAATTATATTAGGTAAAGGACTACACTTTTAGCAATAGATAGACAGCTGGTAAAGTACTAGCAACGTAAAAATATAGTAGAAACAGAGGGTATACCGGATCTGACACTTATAGAGGTATTTTAGAACTATATAAGGAAATTCATAAGTTAGTTTTAAGTTTATTCCCACTTCTATGGGGTATAAAAGTATGATCACACGAATTTTACATCAAACACACAACAGTAGGACAGTGTTCAGATTATTACGATTTTGTCATGGATATTACTCCCTGAAGAATCCCAGAAGTGCCTCCAAGAACAGGAAGCAAAGCAAACAGCAGACCCACTGCACAATCCTGACAGGGTATGAAGGCTCAAAATCTAATAGCAGAGATGTATGCAATAATAATCCTTAACTGAAGAATCTGGCCCTGAGAAATTCTCTGATTTTATTGATTGTTGCAGTATCTGCATTAAATACCTGCAAGATTAGGGTACCAATGGTAACCTGACCATGAAGGGAATTTATGCTATTCTTTTCCATCAAAAACTTCAGAATCTGTGGCAAAGCAACCAAAACATGATTTAGATACAGGAACAAACTGTTGGGACTCTAATGACACTGCAATTCAGCATCTATTCTTAGCACCTACCTAGTTATAAATTGTAATAGAAAAACAATAATTGTGAGGTTCGTGAAATAAACAAGAGTCAGAACAAAGCAGTTGTCTTGGCCCCATTCCAGTATCAGCTCCATCTGATAAGCTCTTTTGTCTTTGAGAATTCAGTCAAAAAAGTTTTCAAAACTAATTGGTACAAAGATAACCAGGTCAAAAACTATTCGGAAGTATAAGCACCCTTGCAAACTTAATATTGGTTTTCCTCCTTTCTGTTTAACCCTCACTACATTATTAATCATACAGATCAAAGACAAGTTGTATAAGAAAATATACAGTGCACAAGCTTCAGTGCAACAGCATGGAGTAGATTACCAACAATGTAAGTTTGAAATTATAGGCCTCATGTACATACAAGTTACAATAGGATATAGGAAGTTGCTTATACAAACATTGAACAGACATTTACCACTGCTGTTGAAGACATTGACAAGAATGCGCCAACAAATACTCCCTCAGAGGGTTTCCCACCACACAACTGCGGAAAACATAAAATTGCCTATCAAAAACATTAAGCTAAAGCAATTGTATAAAACAAGAATTGTAAGAAAGAATAAAGAGTAATTGTATCTTTTGTCAATTGTCCCAGTAAAATTTGATATTCTTGACCACAATCCTTGAAACAATGTAATTATATTTGCATGGTGAAAATGCAAATATTTTAAAACAAAAAAGGGAAAAAGCAACAGTCAAAATCAAAATTAATCTTGAGAATATTAAGGTCTGCTAGCAATTCATAAAGGTCAATTTCTAATTTGTCAAATAATCAGACTGTTTGAAGTTTGTTAATAATCTGCTTAATGACATTGCAGAGTCCTAGGAAGGAACTACTAAATGTTGTCTTTTCTTTTCCAGAAAAATTGATTACATTTAAAATAAACACTTAACAACATTGTGATTTCATCTTTGAATATGTGCTAACATATACAGAATTTATATGCAGAATACCAAGACTATTGCTCCGCACAAGCACATAAACAGGAAAATTTGTAGAAGACCCCCCACAACAGCAACAGCTCGGACAACACGAAGCTGCGTTCCCAAAATGACATGAAACAATTAGATCAATCAAAAAAATAAATAAGACATGTGAAAGCAGTGAGAAAAACACAAGCAAACCTTTGTTGTGGAGAACTCCAGACCTAATGCAAACAGAAGAAAAATAACACCAAATTGAGCCACTGTTTCAACCTGAAGCGCATATCAATCAGAAAATTCATATTGGAAAAAGTTAATGGCAAGAAAAACTAATCAAATGTTAAATTATTAAGCACTGAGATGAAGTAATGTCTCATCTCGTAGCCAATTTTCACATATTAGCCATATTTATCCAATAAGAGTTAAATCCAACCCTTTTTTAAGTTTTGCATTACCAGATGACTCGATTCAATAATGCCATATTTATCCAATAAGAGTTGAATTCAGACCTTTTAATATTGAAATACTAGAGGACTTGATTCAATAATGCATTGTAAATGTATTTGGCAGAGACAAATAGACATACTTGAACCATTTCACTAACAAAACTCAGTCCTCCAGGCCCAATAACAGATCCTGCCAGAAGGTATCCAGTAATTACCTAAACATAACATAAAAGAGAGGACATTACAAACATGTTGATCACCCAAATGCAATAGAAGTACATATTTCTAAACTCACACAGAATTAAGAAGACAAAAACCATCCCTTCATGCCCATAATATATAAGAATGCACAAAAATTACCAACAAAGTGGGATCTAAAGTTAGCAGTTATTACAGCCAAAGCACTAACGAACGGCATTATTCTCACCGGTTGTCCAGCACATGCAAATGCAATTCCACCACAAGCTGCTGATACAATTACAACTACTAGATCTGATATCAATCTGCAAGTATCTCCATTAGAGTAAATAGGATCAGTAAACCATGATTTTAAGAAAAGACAACGAATAGCAATTAAGCCAGCCACCTTAAGTCTAGCTGTAGGATAGGGTACTTTGACTTGGAGTTTGACATGATAAAAACATTGTCCTGAAGATGAAAGTCCCATCACCAACAAGTTTTACATATGTATGATAGATAAATAACTGGCTGCTAATCTAGGAATGATATTCAGGCTACATATGCAAGAATAAGTAATGGTATGTGCCTAAAGTACCTTCCGATCAATCAACATTGGCGTATCTTCTGCACCATTATCATTGTCCAGATGGAAAACATCATGAAACTGAAAGGACCTAGCACAAGATTGGCAACAAGTACAGCAGATCTTTAATCCGACTTCTACAACTCATCTCACAGTGCACTTGTCAGAAAAACAGCAATCAGAATGTTTATTTACAGATAGGATACATACTTCTCCTCCTTAGTTTCATTTTTCTTTGACTTTACTCTAGCAACAGTTTCCAAGACCGCCTGGTCATATCAAACATAATCACTTGACCATGTTATTAAACCAATGGTTTACTTGAAACAATATTAAAATATGGAAATAACAGAAGTCCATAAATGCAAGAACAAATAAAGCCCATATCCATTAAATAATTCATTAGCCATAACTGGCAAATATTTTAGTCACCCTCTGATAGAATGACAAGCCATTTCCTAGTAAAAGCCATTTCCTTTTGTCAATAGTAATTTCTAGTTTCCCAGATCACCATAAATCAACCTAGAAAGTAAACTGGCATTCCTTGCATTTTCAATTGAAAATCATCCTCCAATAAACATACTACTAATTAAATTTCATTTCAACATATTATGACTATGTTGAGGAAAAAATAAAGGAACATTCATGTACTTATCACAGAGCTGCCAAGAATACAATGCAGTAAACACATATAAACTATTTAGGAATATTTACATCAAAATGCATGAAACCAAGTAGCAGCCTTTTTGCCCCTCCTCAATCAAGAAGAAGCTAGTATTCATCAGAAAACCTTAGCAAAAAAAGAAATAAATCAATTAGATGTAGAACCTAACACTTCTACATAGTAGGAAAGAAGTGTTTGCTTATTACAATCCTATGTTACGGAACGAGCTATGAGTCAACTAATATGTCTAGAGGAAGAGGAGTTAACAGGTTCTAGGGAATGATAGGGTGGTTTCTTAAGATGCCCTATGGTGGTAGTTTGAGTGCTGAAGTAACTGAGAACTTTTTTGAGTTTAGAAGTACCCAGAGGGCTTGCTATGAATTCTCTACTGCCTTCTTTATTAACTAAAAGCCCTTAAATACAAGAAGGAAAAACTAATTCCCTAATGCTAGGAAAAAAAATGGGAAAGAATTTGGGAAAGTGGAGGCTAACCTCCTAACAATATGGGAAAGAAAACGGAAAAGTGGAGGCCAACCTCCTAACTTGTGAAACATATGGAAAATATGACTAAACTTATTTCAGCTTGATGTCATGTTTGTTTGATGACGTCTTTACTTGATGATGTGTCCTAAATTTGTCATGTGTGGATCTATTATAGACTTTAAGACTGCTAACATATCTCCAGCCCTCTAAAACTCACCTGTCCTCAATCAAAAAGGAAGGAAACCATTGGCACATAGGTACAATAGGTTCTCAAGATGCGTCAGTTGGGGAAGTGCCTTGCCAATTGATAAGCAAATGGATGAAAATAAGGTATTTTATTTATATTTAGCTATAGCCTCGTAGTATAGTCTACAAGAACCACGCTAACCAGCCACTAGTG
>JAOTAZ010000219.1:11086489-11096775 GCA_025629785.1 Erythroxylum oxycarpum
GTTTGACTGGTTATACTTACACATGGATCCTGGCTTTCGGGAATCTCCCGGAACAAAAAGGTTTTGTTTTCCGCACCGGGTACATGTGATGTGCCCACTAGGATTTTCCTACAGAATCTGCCTGCCCAACAGAATTCCTGAGTATTCGAGTCTATTTATGGCATGAAACAACTTGCAGCATGGGTCTAGTTTACTGATTCTTTATAGAAAACCTAGCATGAATACTGCAGAAAAATCTCTTTTTTTTTTAGGAATTGTTGTTCATTTCAATTAATTTCAAATAAGACCAATAAATAGAACTGAGATTATAGTTAAAGTCGCTAGTAGAAAACCGAAATAACTAGTTATAGTAGGCATGAAGAGGCCAAATTAAATAAATATCTTTCAAAATCAAGAAAATCCCATATCATAAAATCCAAAATTGGATAAAAATAACCAAAACTATATATATAGGGATTAATAATGCATTTGGGGGTCATGTGATTGGATTATTAATATGTTAATTAGGAAAGACAATTTTGTTGGGCTTGTAAGTGACATGGTTTTATTACAACATGAAATTAAAACTTTTTAAGTTTATTTGATATTCTTATGTTTGATGTAATTTGATCCTTCAATTGATTTGATTCAAAGTTTAATTCTGGGTGTAACAGTGAAAACGAAGAGAAATTAATGCAATGAAATGTTTGATCTATATGAGAGTATTTTTTATCCAGTTTCTGCATTATTATTTTTGTAAATACATAACATCAAAATAAAATTTATTATTTATACATAAATTTTCTATTTATTGTTTAATAGTCACCAAAGTGGCCAAAATATGATGATGACATTTGTAAATAAATAAAAGGTCAATTATTAATATTACTTAACAAAATTCCTATGAGTAAAGTAAATGATAGATTATTGTTTACCATCTCATAGCCTTGTGATTCACACAAAGGTGAATTTAATCATTATATGAGAGAGTAAATATAAAGGGAGTAAATTAACTTTTTTGAGCAAATATATTTTTATATCCAAAGAAAACATATATGTTTAATTGGGAATATTTATTTCCTTATGATTGATTGTCATTGACATTTAAATTATGATAATGTACTGTAATATCCATTAAAGTGGAAACCATAATGTACTTTTAATTGTTTATTTTGAACCCTTAAATAAATTTTAAATAATATGAGCATTTATTTATTACTTTTGTAGTTTTTTCTCTTCATTTGTTACTGTTTTTTAATTGGTTTTAATTTCTCTAAATGGAGCAAACTAGTTAATTTTCAGTTAGCATTTTGGAACTTAATGTGACACTATTAGAGGATTACCCTTTTACTCTTAAAGATACAAATAGTGAGGAAGGGAAGTCATACCATAAGATAATGGAACAATGTAATAGATTAAGTTTAATGTTTATGTAGATGACTATTTTCAACTACATTAAAACAATTGTTCCAAAAAATGAAAGTGTAAAAGAATGCATAAAGTTTATGGAAGAACGTTTTAACTCTTTGGATAATTCACTTGCTAGTACCCTTATTATAGAACTCACAATCATGAAGTATATTGGGGGTCACAAGTATGTAGGACGACCATAGTGTTGAGATGACTAACATTACATCAAAGTTAAAGACACTAGGAATGATAGTAGATGACTCTTTTATGGAACAATTCATTTTGGACTTACCACCTCTTGAGTATGGACTTATTCAAATTAATTACAATATTACAAAGGAAAAGTATAATGTTAATGAATTATTCAATAAGCTTCCTTAAGAGGAAACAATGATGAAGAAACAAAGGAGACATTCCATTAACCTAGTGCACCAAAAAGTTAGTAGATGACTAAAAGCACAAGCGAACAAGTTTAAGAAAAAGAAGTTGCCTACCAATGTTATATACACAAATCAAAAGGAGCAAAATTCAGACAAATATAAATTATATAAAAAAAGATAGAAATAAGTAAAAGTATTGCCTAAAACATAAGGCTTTGTTTAAAAAGAAAGGTAAATATTATTAGTATTGGAAATTTGGTTTAGGCCTAACCAGACCCAAAATTAGAAGTTTTGGATTGAGTTTGAGCCTTTTCTAGAAAAAATTTGCGATTTAAATTAAGCTCTAACTCGAGTTCCATAATTCAGCCTGACCTAAAGTTTGAGTATATATATATATAAAAACCTAATTATTTACTATTTTCTTCTATTGTCTCCTGTTCTGTCCTTCGAGTTTCAAAAACGCTGCACTTAATGTATCCTTCTTTCTTTTTCTAGACCATATCAATACAATCTCAACACCCTATCGCTTCTCGCTCTTCCTCACTTCTGATCTTAGGTTTGTTTCTTCATGGGCCTTTTCAACTTTCAATCTTTGCATGATTGATTAATTTCCATTTGTTTCGAAACTATATCTTTTAAACCTTTTTAGTCTTTCTAAGTTTCAATCTTAGCCTTTAGGTTTGCGAAGTTCCTTTTAATGCTTAGTGGATTGATACTAGTGCTCTTGGTCATATTTCCACTATAATGTAAGAATTTCTTATGTTCTAAACTATAAATATAAATAAGAAATAAATATCTTTATGGAAAATCATACAAATGCTTTAGTGGAAGATGTAGGGACTTATCGTTTGATCCTAAATTTTAGGCATCAACTAAATCTTTTGGAAACTGTTTATGTTCCTTCAATCTATAGGAACCTAATTTTTGTTCCAAAACTTGATGTTATTAGGTTTAAAGGAGATCTTAGATATGGGTTTTTCAATTTATTTAAGAATATTTATTGGTTCTATTGTTCTTAATGATAGTTTCTAAAAATTAAAACTTGATAATAAATTTGATCAATCTTTGCTTATTATTTATGGTAATTTTGGAATTAAACATGGTGAATAGATGAAAATTTTGCCTACTTATAGCATAGATGTTTAGGTTATATATCCAAAGAAAGGTTGAAAATATTAGTAAAAAAAATGATATTCTTTTAAATCTAGATGTTACTAATATAAGTATACATGTAAGTTGCATTAAGGGAAAACAAACCAAACATAATAAGAAAGGAGCCACAATAATTACTCACATTCTTAAGATTATACACCTTGATATTGTGAAACTTTAGATATTTCATCTTTTGGTAGAAAAATATTTTATTACCTTTATTGATAATTTCTTATGATATGGTTATGTCTATTTGCTTTATAAAACATTTTAAGCATTAAATGCCCTTAATGTATACATAACTGAGGTTAAAAGGTAATTAGAAAAAATGTTAAAATTATAAGATCTGATACAAGAGTGGATAATATAAGAAATATGATAAGTTAAGACAATGTCAAGACCCATTTATAAAGCTCTTCAAAAGACATGACATATGTGAATATTATACTACGCTAAACACATCTTAACTAAATAGTGTGGTAGAAAGGTATAATAGGGCATTAATGAATATGATTAGGGGCATGATAAATAACCCCTCACTACTTACTTCTTTAAGGATTTATGCCCTTAAAACTGCTATATATTTATTGAACATGATCCCCAGGTAAGTCATTCCATAAAACTCCTTTTGAACTGTGGACTAAAAGGAGACTTAGTTTAATACATTCGTATGTTTAGGATTGTCTAACAGAGTCAAGGATCTATAATCCATATGAAAAGAAAATAGATTATCAAATGATTAATGATTACTTTATAGGTTACCTGGAGAAATTTAAAATATTTAAGTTTGATAGTCTAAATTATAGTCTCAGAATGGTAGAGACTAGAAATTTTAGATTCATTAAGAATGGTGAAGTTAGTGGGAGTAATGAACGATAAAATATAGATATAAAAAAGTAAGATTGAATGGTCCTTTATCCATAAAAGCTTCTCACACATTGTCATTCCAAATATTATTATAGTAATTAATGGAAATTTAGACAATACTAAACAACATTGAAATGAAAGACCACAACTGTAAAGTACTAACTCTCAACCATTTGGTGTACATAAGCCATAATAAACACTACAAGAAATTGTATTTTTGGTGAAGGTAAAAGTTGTTACTAAAAACAATAATATTTGTCACTATTATTAATACTAAACAATATTTGAAGTCGTCACCTCCCGTCACAAATACCTCCGTCCCTACTAAAATTGTGATTAATTTAAACAATGGTCACAATTATGCAAAGCTTTTGTGACACTAATACTGACACTAAAACTTGTTAAATGTGTGACAAAGCTATATGGTCACAATAACTTCAAATATTTATGACAAGTTTATTGTCACGAATAATATAAAGTAGTGATGAGTTAAGTCGTAACACAACTTCATTTTATTGTGACAAAATTGCCAACACTCAAACCTATCAAATATGAGACAACACGATATGGTCATAACAATTGTATTTATTTATGACAAGGTTTTGGACACAAATAATGTAAAATAGTGACAATTAAAGTTGTAATAATTCTTCATCATATTGTGACAAAAGTTTCGAAACTAAAACATATGGAATGTGTGACAACACTATATGGTCACAACAACTTCATATATTTATGACAAGTTTGTTGACACAAATAATATAAAAATATATGGAATGTGTAACAACACTATATGTTCACAACAACTTTATATATTTATGACAAGTTTGCTGACACAAATAATATAAAATAGCGACGAATAAAGTCGTAATAGTACTTTATTTTATTATTTAAATAATATCCTTAAGAAGAACTTAAAGAGAAACAAAGTCATCCATTTAAAATAATTATGTGGTTTATTACAAAAGTCAAATGTTGATATTAAAATAATAAATATCTAATTTCATTTTCACAAGCCATATAATGTTTAGAGTCTAAAAAATAGATTGATGCCATGCAAGCTGAATTAAAATCCATGTAAGACAATATAGTTTGGTATCTTGTTGAATTTCAAAAAGGTTTAAGCGAGTTAAATTTAAATGAGTTTTAAAAATCAAACAAGACTCAAATGGCAATGCTGAATGACATAATCCAGACTTGTTCACTATAAGAAATTGTATTTTTAGTGAAAGCAAAATTTGTCAATAAAGGCAATAATATTGGTCACTACTATTAATAGTATCCAATTTTTGAAGTCGTCACGTCCCATTACAAATACCTTCGTCACTATATTAGTGACTAATTTAGGAAAATTGTCAAAATTATGAAACACTTTTGTGACAAAGTAGTGACGTTAAAAAATATGGATTGTGTGACAAAATTATAAGGTTGCAATAACTTTAAATATTTATGAAAAGCTTGTCCACATAAACAAAATAAAGTAGTGACGAATATGTAATGTTGTTGCGATCATATAGTGTTGTCACACATTCTATAGGTTTTAGTGTCAGATATTTTTGTCATAATATAATGAACTATTGTTACAACTTTATTCGTCACTACTTTATATTATTTGTGTCAACAAACTTGTCATAAATAAGTACAGTTGTTGTGACCATACAATATTGTCACACATTTGACGAGTTTTAGTGTCGCCAATTTTGTCACAATAAGATGGAGAATTGTTACGGCATAATTCATCACTATTTTATATTATTTGTGTCAACAAACTTGTCACAAACATGTAAAGTTATTGTGACCATATAATTTTGTTGTGACCATATAATTTTGTCCCAAATTTCACAAGTTTTAGTGTCAGTATTTGTGTCACAAAAGTGTTGCATAATAGTGACCATATCTTAAATTAGTCACTATTTTATCAATGACGAGGGTATTTTTGACGGTAGGTGACGACTTCAAAAATTGGAACTATTAATAATAGTGACTAATATTACTGCTTTTACTGACAACTTTACCTTCACTGAAAATATAATTTCTTACAGTGAGTAGTGACGAATAAAGTCGTAACAATATTTCATTTTATTATAATAAAAGTGCTAACACTAAAAACTATGAAATGTGTGACAACACTATATGGTCACATTTACTTTGCATATTTATGACAAGTTTGTTGACACAAACAATTTAAAATAGTGACGAATAAAGTTATACATTACTTTATTTTATTGTGACAACATTATCTCCACTAAAATAATTAGAAATAGTGACAAAATATTTGTCATTATCAGTGTCTATTACTTGTTCACTAATAGTTTAAGGAAAAAGTGTCAACATCATTTTGTCACAAAAGTGAAAATTTATTATTAAAAAAATATTATCACTAATGTGTTTAGTATTGTCACGAATAAAACTATCAATTTAACAATTGAATTGTATTAGTGGTGAAAGAAATTTGCATCATTGACCATATTGTCTAACAGATTTCGTAACAAGTATGAAAGTTATATATTATAATAATGTTGTCAATAAATAAAGATTATATCTTACAATAAATTTATCACCAATGTATTCATGCTTATCACAAAAAATATTATTAAATTTAACAATTTGATTGCTTAATCGATACAATTTTTTGCATTGGTGGCCATAAAATAGAAGTTACTACAAATGATACGAATTTTTAGGTGCAAGATATTGTCACGCAAGCAACTAAATATATTAGTATATATAAAAATTACCAAAATGTACAAAATTCTAATTTCCAATATATAAAATTGGAAAATTTAATATCGAAGACAATTATATTTATTACAATTAGCCCAAACTACTAAGCACCAAAACTCTACAAGTTAAATTTTCCTGGCTATTCTTCTAGATGAAGTTTGCTATTGACTTGTTCATACAAAATAAAAAAAATATAATCACTTAATTAATTTATAAAATATAAAGCTATAAATTTAATACTAACATTTTTATAATAATATAATGATAATAATAAGAAGTGATACTAACTATCATAGATTTTATAAATTTATAAATTCACATGACTAGTTGGAGTATTTGATGTTGTGGCACTTGATAAATCTAAAATTAAGGTAGAATCATTGAGTAACAAACTAAGAATTATTCTAGTATTTGCCAAATGTGCAAAAACAACTTAAATTTGTTTCATTTCCATGGCTTCCTTCTCAATAGCTGCATCTTGATCTTGAATCTTCTCATTTTGAGCTTGAATCTTTTTATTTTGTGCCTTTGTGATTTCAATAAGTCTTGCAACTTCATCACCTAAATCACTTGTACATTTCTTTTTTAGATCAAAGAGTAAGTTGGAAAATATATTAGTTTCAATTCACGCAATCATAAACTACAAGAACCAATTCATAATAGCCTTGAAGAGAGTTGCCTTTGAAATAGATAAGCTCAATGCCCACTCAGCCTTTCGAAAGACAAATGAATGTAACACTTACACTATAAGAGTTAAGACATTTAGTGATAACTTTTTGTGACTAACTATTATTTCTTCACAGATATAAGGTTTTTGGTGACAGAATAATTGATTGACACTACTGTTTGGATTACATGTGATGATTTAGTTTTTTGTCACTAATACAATAGTAATTATGACAATTTAGTATATTTCATAATTAAATTGACACTATTAATATATTAAGAGTGTCAAAATTTCTTTTATCATTAAGTTATGTCACTAAAAGCATATATGATTTGGTGCCAAAATAAATTTGGCGAGAATAAATTATAATTGTGACAAAACATATGTTGGTCACTAATATTTTCTATTTGTTGTTACAAAACATAATTTGGTTACTAATATTCTTCTCTCGTTATGACGAAACGGTTCACCGTCACACAATATTTTACTTGTTGTGACAAAAATTTTTATTAATAAAAATTCAATTAGTTAGTGTCTACTTAATATTATCACAACAACGGAACTATCATTATGGTCAATACTATTGATAATTTAGTGACAACTTTTTTGTGATTAACTATGATTTCATCACAGGTATGCCATTTTTTGTGAAAAAATAATTAATTAACACTATTGTTTGGATTAATTGTGATGATTTATTTTTTTCATTAATACAATTATAATTGTGACAATTTAGTATCTTTCAGAATTAAATTGTCATTGTTCATATATTAATAGTGAAAAATTTTCTTTTATTATTAACTTTAGTCACTAAAAACATATGTAATTTGGTGCCAAAATAATTTTGGCCGGAATGAGTTATGATTGTGACAAAACATATATTGGTCACTATTATTTTCTATTTGTTGTGACAAAATATAGTTTGATCATTAATATTTTTCTTTTGTTGTGACGAAACGGTTTACCGTCACACGATATTTTGCTTTTTATGACAAAACTTTTGTTAATAAAAAGTCAATTAGTTAGTGTCTACTTAATAATGCCATAAAAACGGAATTATCACTATGGTCACTACTATTCGTAATTTTTGTGACAAGAAATTTTATTTTCACTCAATGATCAACTTTTTGTTACAAAAGTTATTGTCAATATAAACATAACAGATTAATGATAACTATTTCTTGTTGTAATAACATATCAAAATTAACCACTCTAATAATTAATTTTGTCATTATTATACGAATTTTAAGGACTAGGAACTACCTGTCATGGTTTTTCTTTAATATTAATATTTGTAAACAAATTTGAATATTTTCTTACAAAATATTCAAACTACATATATTGATAGTCCAAAAGTAATATTTTACATATTAATAGATATTTGCTAAACATAACTTTGAAATTTCATCAAAATAAATATAATGAAAATCTTGTTCCAAAATATTAAGCAAAACTCTTAACCTATTTAAAATTTAAAAACAAAGTTCTTGTCAATGCTCAATAATTGTCATTATCGCCTTCCTCATCTTTACTTACTAAATTTGTATCATCATCATTCATAAAAGTATCTTCATCACAATCAAATTTGTCATCTCCTCTAGCCCTCATAGTATCAATATTTAATAGATTTCCTTCAACAGTTGCAGCATCTAAATCAGATCCATTGAAAGATATTGTATCAGTATCATCCTTTAAAGTAGATTCATGAAGCGTAAAGCCAAAATTTTCATTTTCTTGGCATGACTCATCTCCTATGTCATCATAAGGAAGATTATACAAATCACGAAGATATAACTCTTGCTCCAATTCTTGCAATAATCTATAAAACTTAGTAACTTCCTTATTTGCATTGATGGGGCCACCTCTGATAGGATCATCATCATCTTCATTTAGATCATAAGAATTATCCCTCGTAAGATCACATAACATATCATGCATTCCATCATCATTTTCACTTTTATCACTCTGATTACTATCATTGTCGTCATCAGAATAATATTGTAGAACCGCTCCATAATGGTACCACTTCGTGTAGTTTCTGTTTATCCCATTTAACATCAGATTGTCATAAATTGATTGGCTTGTCCTAAATAAATTGTTGTTGCATTTTTTACAAGGACAACAACATGCTCTTCCTTCATCAAGGTCTCTAAATGCAAAATCTAGAAATTCATTAATTCATTTTTCATATTGTGGCAGTGTTGTATTCAATGAATTGAATTCTGTACCGTTCCGGCTGGAAACCGGTACCGGAACGGACTTAAGTATTTCGGGTATAAATTTCGGTCGGTATCGGCCAATTTTGGTCGGTACCGGCCGGTACCGTCAATACCGAAATTTTCAGGACCGTTCCACAAAATTCAAAAAATGCAAGGACCAATTTGTAAATAAAAAAAATCTACCCTAAAATAATCTAACCTACCCGATCTCCCCTCCTCTCCTCTTCTCTCTAGTCTTCTTTGGTTTCTTCGTCCTCTCCTCGTCTCGCCGCCGCTCCTCCTCGTCGCCGGCACGTCCTCGTCTCGCCGCCGCTCCTCTCCTCGTCTCGCCGCCGCTCCTCCTCTCCTCGTCTCGCCGTCACCGGTGGTTAGTTCTCCAGTCCTCCTCGTCGTCCTCGGTGGTTTGTCGCCGCCTTCCCTCCTCGTCGCCGGCATGAGCAGCTTCCCCGATAGTCGCAACACCGCCGGCCCATCCGACAACGACCGACGTGAAGACCCGAAGACCCAGTGACCCGAAGTGTTGAAAATTTTTTGGGTGTGTGTTTTTGAATGGAATTTTTATTTTTGTTGTGGATTGGGAATGGTTTGGAGTTTGGACTTTGGATTTGCCGTGTATTAGATTATTAGTGTTGATGAAAATGCTTGGTTTGGTTTGGTTTGGATTGGGTATCGGTTGATGAAAATGTTGGAGTTGTGGAGTTGTGGAGGATTTCGGTTGATGATTTGGGATTGGTGATTTGTGAGTTAACTGTGAAGTGGAACGAAAATTGGAAGTTTGGAATTGAATTTTGGAATTGGAAATTGGAAATTAGGAGTGGATTGGAAATAAAATAAATTGAATTGTGTGGTATTTGGAATTGGAATAAAATTTGGAATTAGAAATTGGAA
>JAOTAZ010000219.1:11102136-11113576 GCA_025629785.1 Erythroxylum oxycarpum
ATCTTTTAATTATTTAGGTAGAAATATCTAGATATTTTATATAATTTTTAAATTTAGAAATATCTTTAAAATTTTAATGTTGAATATTAAATTATTAATTGTATCGTTGAATATTATAAATAAGGGTCATCCTCTTTTTTATAACGATAAGTTGAGGTGAGTTGAGTAGCTACTTATAAGTGAGCGTTCTTCTTTCATTAAAATTTCTTTTTCATCTTTAAATTGTTAGTAAAGTTCTTATTAAAAAGCTAAAATCCAGTCCTAATTGTCTCAGAATGTTGACTCCAAATTTTATTTGTCATTTTTATTAGAGGCCCATCACTTTCCCGCAAATTAATACCAGAATTTGAATATCCTTATGGTAGAAGATGGTAAGTAGCCCTCTAAGTTTCAAAGTCCTTCAAGGGAGGCTATGATAATTGGAACATCAAAATGAAGGCCTTGCGTGGAGCATATGATCTTTGGGAGATTATAAAGAAGGACGAGACTACTGATCTCAACGTCAAAGGATGCCTTGAAGGGTTTAAGAAAGAGAGAGGTTCTCCCCTCACTTTTCAAGTTGAGAATAGGAGAAAGTATAAAAAGGTATAGCTTCAATATTTAAGAGCGATTTTAAAGATTTACATATGAAAAAAAATGAAATTATAAGTGATTATTTTGCAAGAGATATAGTCATAATAAAATGAGAAAAATTAGGGAAGCCATTACTAACATAAGAGTGATGGAGAAAATTCCTCATTCTTTACTTCTAAATTTAAACATATTGTACTAACCATTAGAGAAACACAAGATTTGAAAGCTATGACTATTGAACGACTCAAAGTATCACTTGAAGCATATGAAGAAAGACAAAAGAGGAAGTAAAAGGTCTTGGAGTATGTTCTTCAAACTAAGAACACTTTGAATAATGAGGAAAGAAACTTTAACACTTAAAGAGGCTAAAAGTAAGAGATTGTGATGAAGGATGTAGAAGTCAAAGATGATGAGGCATTAAATCATCTAAAGATAGAGGAAGAGAACTAAGTAATCTATCCACAAAGGGGTATGGAAGAGGAAGTATGTCAAGAAATGATGGAGGCTAAAGGTATGAAAAATCTCAAGTTAAATGTTTTAACTGTTACAAACTTGGAAACTCGCTTTGTAATATAGAAATGCTCCTAAAAATGTTAAAGAGAAAGCGGATTATATTGAGGAGGAGAAGTAAGAAGACTCCATTTTATTGTTGGAGCGGATTATATTAAGGAGGAGAAGTAAGAAGACTCCATTTTATTGTTGGCTTACAAAGGAGAAAAGATATGATGATAGATATTAATAAGTCTATAAATGGAAATATTACATTTGGAGAGACTTATTAAAGGCAAAGGTAACATATTAATCTATTTGAAAGATGGAAGGCGATAGTTTATTTCAAATGTATGTGTTATGTTAGTATGAACAATAATATACTATGCTTAGGTCAACTCTTAGAGAAGGCTATGATATTCGCCTTAAAGATCATAGTCTTTTAATAAGAGATCAAAGAAATAAATGTGCCAATGACAAGAAGAAGAATGTTCTTAATTAACATCCTAAATGATATGGAAACATGTATTCAACATTGTATTAAAGACCCTTCTTAGCTTTAGGATCTAAGACTTAAGCATCTAATTTTAGAGGATTGAAATTATTAAGAAAGAAATGGTGAAAGAATTGCTTTCCTTCAATCATTTAGATTAATTATGTGACAGATTTTTACTTAAAAAGCATTAAAAGAAAAACTTTCCAAAGAAGTCTACTAAAAGAATCAAAGAGCTATTACAACTTGTACACAATGATATATATGGTCCAACTTGTACAAAATGATTTATATGGTCCAATTTCACCTTACTCCTTTAGCAAGAATGCATACGTCCTTCTCTTCATTGATAATTTTTCAAAAAATACGTGGGTATATTTCTTAAAGGAGAATTAGAGGTATTTGGTACCTTTAAAAAATTCAAATTACTTATTGAGAAAGAAAGTTGATATGAAAATAGGCTTTTAAGATCTAATAGAGGAGGAAAAATTCACATTAAGAGACTTTAAAATTTTTTATAAATAATATGAAATTTATCATCCTTTAAAGGTCTTAAGATCTTCCATTAGAATGGAGGAGCAAAAAGAAAAAAAACTATTTTTGAAATGGCTCAAAGCATATTGAAAAGCAAAAAGATGCATAAGGAGTTTTAGATTGAAATCGTAACATGTACAATCTACATATCCAACTACTCACCAATAAGTAGTATATAATGAAAAATATTGCAAGAGGCATAAAAAGGAAATAAACCCAATATTGCACTATTGAAAGTATTTGAGAGCATAACCTATGTTCAAATCTTGATGATAAGAGTGAGAAGCTCGTGTTTGTTAGCTATTATCAAAGTTTAAGAGACTACAAGGTTTACAATCTAAACAATGGAAAATTAGTCACTAATAAAGATGTAAAGTTTGATGAAGATTGTACATAAAATTGGAAGGTCTAAGAAAACAATCATAAATTCCTCTTATGGTTGAAGACAAAGAAGAAGAGCATACGATTAGAGAAATATAAGAGCATACTACACCTCCAACATTACCAAGGGCATCATCTCACATTGGCTCTCCACTATCATTCTTAAAAGAAATAAGGGAGAAGGAAAGAGATTTGCAAGACATAAATGAGGTAAAAGTTCAACAAAATGATTTGACTTTATTTTGTCTCCTTGCTAATTATGAGCAAATAGGTTTTAAAAAAGTGGCTTAAAAAAAGAAATGGAGAAATGCTACAAATGAGGAGATTAGCGCTATCATAAAAAATAACACATAGGAGTTTACACACTTCCAAAAATGTAAAAGGCAATTGGAGTAAAGTAGGTTTACAAGGCAAAGAAGAATGCTAAAGGAGAGGTAGAAAGATATAAAATAAGGCTACTAGTAAAAGGTTGATAATGATTAAGTATTTGCATTCGTTACTCGTTTAACAACCCAAAATAAATGGAAGATTCATCAAATGGCTGTAAAGTTAGCCTTTTTGAATGACTTTCTTAATTAGGAAAT
Organism: Erythroxylum oxycarpum; assembly: GCA_025629785.1. Taxonomy (NCBI): domain Eukaryota; kingdom Viridiplantae; phylum Streptophyta; class Magnoliopsida; order Malpighiales; family Erythroxylaceae; genus Erythroxylum; species Erythroxylum oxycarpum. The sequence goes on from JAOTAZ010000219.1 coordinate 11,105,191, forward strand.
CTTCGTAGAACTAACTTTGAGTTATATGGTAAAGGGTACAAAGACCATGTACTAAAGTTGATGAAAACCTTACATAGCTTAAAGCAAGCACTAAGACATGATATAGTAGAATTAATAAATGCTTCCAAGAAACAAACTTTACATAATGCACACTTGAACATGCCTTCTATGTGAAGAAAAATAAGTATGGAGATAACTTAATTGTTTGCTTACACATGAATGATTTGATCTCCGTAAGCAATAATCCAAGGTTGGCTAAATAATTTAAAGGTATAATAATGAAGGAATTCAAATAATTGACTATAGTCATATGTCTTACAATCTTAGTATTAAACTAAAGCAAAAAAGAAGAAAACATATTCATTTACGAATAAGGCTATGTAAAGGACGCGCTAAAAAATTTCAAGATGGATAAATGCAAGCTTATTAAGACACTTTTTAAATATATAATCAAATTGTCCAAGCATGAAGAAGGATAAAATATGGAGTTTACACTATTTAATAATCTTGTTGGGAGCTTACACTACTTGACATGTATAAGGTCTGAAAACTTCAATAGAGTTAGACTTATTAACCGCTATATGAAGTCACCTACGACCACATATTTAAAGATGACTAAAAGGATCCTCTGCTATATTAAAAGTATACTTGATTATAGCTTATTCTACTCACCTTCTAATGAGTTCAAGCTTATTGGCTATTTTGATAGTGATGGGGTTGGAAATGTCGATGATAGAAAAATCACCAATATTTATACATTTTAGAGATAACATATTCATAAGTGTCAAACCTTTTGAGATTTTTTCACTTTAGTTTCAAACCTTTAAAATTTCCAATTAAGTTACTAACCTTTGAAAACATTTATAACACAATTTACAATATTTATTCTTTGAGTTTATCATTGATGTGGCTAACAGAACTAATTTATTTAATATTTAGATATCCACGTGGAAAATTTATAGACACTTGGACACCTACGTGGTTGACCCATAACCCATAACCTATGAATCATAACCCTTAACCTACCAAATTTATCCGAAAATAACCCACACTTTTTAACTTTAATTTTGACCTTTTACATTTTAAAATTAGACCTACTGTTGTCATCTGGAAGTCATTGTCATTTAAAGCCATAACCATCATTTGGTAGAAGCCACTGGAAGTTGATGTCATTTGAAAACAAACCACTCCCATTATTTGTAACACCTTCAAACTCTTAGTTACTTCTTTATTCATTTGTGGGTTTCATTAGCTAGGAATTGATTTCATTCTTTGTTATAACATTTTTTAGTTTTGTTGTAATTGGCTTCATTAATGATATCTTAGTCTTATGCATTAAAAATCTCTAAATTAATCAATTCTTGTAGAAATGCAGAAGCTAAAACCCTCTAAAGTTGTATTTGAGAGCCTAATTTTAGTAGAATTGTAACTGTGAATCTAGTTTGGTGTAACTGTACAAATTTTGTTTTGCAAAATATCTTGACTTCAGTGTTCACCTTAACTAATTAATATCTTGTAGTTAGCACATTTGGTGTTTCTTTTATGGAGAAAATTTCATAATATTTCTAGATACAGGCTACTCTTTTTTTAAGACATAAACTTACATATAAGTTTATTTTCCAAGTTTTCTATACTGAGAAATTATAACAGTTAATAAAACTTTTGCTAAAATTTTAGTATGGTTTCAAAAACATTTTATTATAATCTTTGTATCAATTTTAAATAGTTATTTAAGATTAGGGAAATATTTTAATTTTAAAAAGTTATGAAAATGGAGAAAAACTTGTAACAGTAATCAATCTCATAGTTTTCCTCACCATCTTGATAGAGTACTTGCTACAAGTATTAATACTAACTTTTAAGCTTTTCTTTTCTTCTTTTAATAAAATTTTAGTAACTGAAATGAAATTATACATAGTTGGTTTTTTGCTAAATTTTATTTTCTATATTAAGTGAATTAAGGGCCATTACTATGCTCTCCATCAACTACTTGTTATTTCGTAAGATTTCAATTCAGGTATGATGGCTCCTGGCAAGTTCTATGGCATCTTCACCTAACACTACAACGATTTATTGGGACTTTAGTTTTTCCCCCCTTAATGTAGCAAATTAAAATCTATAGCAGTTTTAAGAGTTGTTGTGTAATGTGCTATTTTTGATTGGTTCTCTACTAATAAATCAACTCACTACTTTGTAATATATATACAACTAATTATGCACTATTTGATTTTGACACCAATTTTAGGTGATCATCATCTCAAAGGCCACTATGTTAGCAATAACCATCTTTACATTTTGAGCCTTATGTTTTTATCCTTTGTTAACGTGTTTTTACATAAATCATTATTATTATTATTTAATTGTTATTACTTGACGCAAGTAATAATGGTTATCAATTGCTTTTTTTGAAAGACTTCTATATGTTCACTATTATTATTAATATATAAAGCTAAATGTGCAGAGAGCCATTTACTAAATGAATTGACTAAAAACATGCTTATTTTTCAAGTGTCTTTTGTAATAGATATATCTCTTTAGAAGATTGTAACCATTATATCATTGTCCAATTAGCATGTGTCTTTTTTTTCAAATAACTAGAATACTTTATCCTTTTGAAACTTAAATTATAATTTCTTATGCCAAAAATAGATGGAAGGAATAGGAGATTTAATTGTAGTGCTTGTCTTGTACTTAAGGAAGTGCTTGTCTTATACCTCAACAATAAAGTGTTTATCTTGTATTAAATACCTTTATGCTTAATGTAATATTGATATTTGTATATAGGTAAACAAAGATAGATGATTGCTGTGAGGGGAAATTAACTATGTTTTATAGTAGGAAGTTTGTATATGGAGAACATGTTAAATATATGGGTGGACATAAAGAAAGCTAGGGCATTGAAATCAATAGATTTTATTATTGGGACCTTGAGAGAATGCTTGAAGAAGATGTTAAAAGATTAAAAGCAAGTAATGTTATGTATAAAGTGCCAAGTGATAGTCCAAAAAATGGGTTGATAGATGTGAGAAAGAATGATGCATGTATGATACATATATGTAAGCTTATTGCAGAATATAAGGTTATAGAGATCTACGTTGATCATGGATCCAATTTTCCATATTTAGAACAAAATGTGGATGATGTTATTGATGTTGAGAAAGAAGTTGCAGATGTTGTTGTTGTTGTTGTTGAGCAAGAAGATGTAGATGCAAGTGACGATGAAGCTGATCGAGCAAAGGAAAAAGAGGATTTATTTGTGGATGTAAGGAGTAGAGAGGAGTTTGATTCAAGTTTCGATGATAAAGAGTTGGAATTATTAAGGGATTTAACTCTTTCATTTAAAAAGGGACAATTGAAGTAAAATAATTGGGAGCAATGTCTACAACATTCAACAGATAAAGGGAAAGCTGTAGGAAAAAGTGCAATTGAAGATGAAGATGACAATAATGGAATGATGTTTAGAATGAAAATATGACAAATTACTTTTACTCAAACAAAACTTTTAGTTTTGAAGAAAGTAGTGGTTCAGATGTAGTTAAGGGGGTTAAGACATAAATTAGAACTTCACAGATTCAACACTCATAAGAAAAAGAATGACATTGAGCTTGACATGTTGTTTGAGGATTCTAACCAATACAATAAAGCACTTCATAAGCTTGCTATTGATGAAAGAAGGGATTTAGATTTATAAGGAACACCAAACAATTTGTGAGAGCCAAGTTTGTGAGTAAGTACTAAAAATGGTACATTTTAGCTAGCTTGGTGAAATATTTAAATAATTTTTAAGTAAGTAATCTGAATGTTATATTTATTTTTTACGTTATGGACTAACTACTCATATTTATATACGTAGGTAAGAGTTTTGAGTAGAAGAACATAGACAATCATGTTTTTTATAACAAAAGTATGAGTTCATAGTAGCTTGCTAAGAATTACTTCAATATTCTCCCGGGACTCAATGAATTGAAACTAATATAATTGAGGAAGTTTGTGAAGAAAGATTTGAGAGTTGATGTTGGGTATAGTGATTATTATAAGGCTCAAAAGTTAGTGACAGAGGAAATGCAAGGAGTTATTAGAGTAGAATATAACAATTTGTGGGATTACAGGCAAGAATGTTTAAGTTCAAATCATGGTAGTACAGTTGAATTGGTCGTTGAAAGGCAACTTCTTAGAGATAATTTGTAGCCATCATTTGATATAATGTATGTGTGCATTGAATGTTGCAAGAGGGGGATCTTAGATGGATGTAGAAAGTTGACAAGACTGGACGATTGCTTTTTGAAAGGTATTTTAAAAGGTGAGATATTGGCAGTAGTAGAAGAAAATGAAAATGATCATATGTTACCTATGGCATAGGCTATGGTACATACTGAAACATTTGACAATAGGAGTTGGTTTTAGAGTTATTACAAAAAGATTTAGATCTAGAAGATAGAGGTGGATGGAAATTTTGTACGTCATCTAATGAACCAAACTTGCTTATTTATTTATTTATTTAAAGGAGCTAGAAGAGGAGTCAAAAGAAGCTTATAGGGGTTTGTTAAAAATTCCACAAGAAAGATGTAACACCCTAATACCCCCTGGGAGGATATTGCGAGCGCCACCCAAGACAGTACAAACAGAATACGAAACACTTTATACATGCATTTCTATAATCTTAACAAACATGCATTACATATCATACTTTCAGAAACCAGCTTAAATTAAGGTTATTACAAACCTTGAAACAAAAATTCAGGAGTCACAAATATTAGATACAAGTCCAAAAATAAACTTAAAAATACATTTTGAGCAAAACAAAAGTCAGACTTCTTTTGCCATTGCGGCTGACTTGTCCTAGTCTCTACATCCTTCTCTCTGAACCTACACAGGGAAAATCCACCGTGCTAAGCATATAGCTTAGTGAGTAATAAATAAACTATGTTTAACAACAACAGATACTGAATTATGTTATACAAAAGCATCTCAATATATTAAATTCAAATAGAATAAGATTTATTAGGGAAAACACTTTGCAAGCTAAAGTCAGTCATTTCAATAGCAAAACAGAACATTCAGAATACAAAACAAATCAAACTGTAAATTCATAAACAGAAGTGGATAATGGGACTTATACAAAAGAGATCGAAGTCCCGATGCCGAAGTGTTATTAACAGAAGACACCGAAGTGCCATTAACAGAAGACACCGCAGTGCCATTAGCAGAAGACACCGCAGTGCCATTAGCAAAAGACACTGAAGTGCCATTAACAAAAGACTCCGAAGTGCCATTAACAGAAGACACCGAAGTGCCACAGAAGTAGCTGCAACCCTTCTAGGCATGCCTATTTACCCACAACTAGGACTCAACAGTTTTAAAATAAAACAAGGTCATTTCAGACATTTCATGTGCAAAGCAAATAGTCAATCATATTCACCTGCAAGTAGCACTTCTAATGATATAAACATGCATCGAATGCCTCAGATAATCATTGTTCGAAATTCAGAACACAATCATCATAAATCAAATTCAACAAGCATAACAAAGTAAGGTAAGTAAAACTTCAATATCACATTCATCAATCAATATCTTGGACCTTCATGTCCAGAATCAGTACACAAATCAATACACATTCATCAATATCAATTTCAATTCAGTAATAAACAAGACAAATCAAAGTAAGACCATCTTAGGTTACTCATAAAAGTTACTGTCTAAATTACTTACAATTGCTCCCGTTTGCTTATTGCCTTGAAGTCCCGGCAATATCTGGAAGTGGTTGTTCTATGTGTTCCTCTATAACATTTAACACATATACAAATCACTATTGTGCATGATTAAGAATTCATTAATGTATATTGCATATGTATAATGCATGTTCATGACAATTCTGGGTATCTTATTGTAATTTTCATCATCAAATCGATCAGATATCATCGCCCTCATTAATAACATTTGGTACTTATAATTTGGACCGACATAAAATAATGTGAAATCAATTTCATAACCTAAGTGACCACTTCAAATTTTCTACCCATATAATTTCGGGTTAACTTTTTATAATTAATCTGGTAGGGTAAATGACAAAATTAGGCAACACTTCCTTCTGGAAAGTTGTTATATAGTGTCTCAAGTTTCTAATGACTCCAAAATAATCCAATTTGATTCAATAGTCAAAGAGTTATGCACAAAATACCACAGATTTTATACATTTGAAATTTTAGCTAGTACATGATCATACCCTCTATTTTCACAACTCATATCTTTTAGCTTAGATATCCACAAATTACAAAATTTATACCAAATTAAATCTAAGAGAATAAGCTACAACTTTTGTGAAGACACCTTAGTCTAATTGAGCCCACGCCAATACAGTTTATTCAATAACCACAGGACATGATTTCTGTCCCTGACAATGCTTCAGCTTAAGCTACAACTCACTTCCATGCCAATTTTGAAAATCATAAAGACAGAATTAAAATTTGACTTCTTCACAAAATTGTAGAATTATGTCTCTAGTTCAATTTAAAACAAGAATCATTTCATTTAGAAATCTACAGATAAAAATATAACTAAAATACCGAAGCATATTCAGAACATTCCAGTCATCAAATTCCAGCACACCTCAGCATTTTCATCTTAACACCCCCCTTTTGGGATAACTTTGCATGATCTTTATGAGAAGAAAAATGGTGTATTTCAGTAACATTTTCTTCTAGAAAATTGTTCCAATATGTTTCCAGTTTGTATTAACACCAAAATTGTACAATTTGAGTTAGTATATTGAAAGTCATATCCAAAAGAGTTCAGACTGTTTTTAAACTGTAACAGAATTCCTAACTCTAATTCCAGCCAGATTTTGAGATGACTAGAGATAGAATTAACATTCGACTTCTTCAGAAAGGTTGTAAACTTATGTCTCTAATTTAATTTGAATTAAGAATCAACTCATTTAGAAATACACAGATCAAGTTATAATCAAAATACCAAGGCATGTTGAGTGAAAAATTTTCCAGTTCATAAGATTCCAACACACTTCTTCACCAATATCTCACATATGCCATTCCAATTCAGGCATAACTCTCATACTACTAAACATATCATAAAGATCAGATTGTCACTTACTTATTAGGCTTTCAATCCAGCTCAAACTCCAGATTAAATCAAGTCTCCATGCAAACAAAATTCATCACCAACTTAGGATGAAAACAAGTTGATTTTGGACAACAAGATGAAGGTAGTTCTTGACTATTTTGTGTAAGATAAAAAGTTGGATTTTGGTGCAGCAATTTGGCTAGGGTTTAGGCAAATTAGAGAGGAGAAAGTTGGAGCAAATTTCGTGCAAAAGGTGAGACAAATGGCAGAAGGATTGCTACTGGAATTTGCACTATCACTATGCTAGGTGTCACCATTCAAGCACATCAACATGTTAGGTGTCACCATTCAAGCACAAAACTTGTCCTAAGGCATGTCTTCTATTTGCCAACTCAAGATGATGCCACTAATTTACTTTAGATGCTGCCAAGTTGAGCCCCGTTCCCGAAGCCCAACGATCGATTCAAAATCGAAGCACAAAAACATAAGCGGGTTTCCTAAACTCTTTAACCTTCACGAAAACCCTCAATCTAACCTCAATTCAAGCCACAAAGGCGAGCTCACAAAACAGAGATCCCAAAAACTACAATTGACTTCTTGAAAAAGGTAGCTTTAGGTCTCTAGTTTAGGTAGAACCAAAAATCACCTCAATCGGAGATGTATAACTCAAGATATGCGTAAAGATACAAAGTCGGTTCATAGCCCGATTGAGCTGTCCAACCTGACCACTTGCTTCTAAAAGATCAAACTTCTATGATTCGAAACCAATGTCCATGAAATTTTAAGGTAAGGTAGGAAACTATTTTAGAAAACTAACGCCACAAGAATGGCCTCAATCGGAGGTCGGACGAAGGAGTTCTGACCTAATAAGCACAAAGTGTTCATAACCGGATTTCCTATTGAACATACTTTAGTAAAAACTCCATAACTTTCGTTTTAGATATTGGATGGACCTCAATCTTAGACGGTTGGAAAGAAGACATCTAGGGCTACAACTCATATACGAGGCTTAAAGCGAGATTCGCACTCTAAACTAGTCAAAAATGCGATTTACTATTGTTGACCCGAGGCTGTCTGTTAAATGGACATGCATGTCCGCTTAACGGACATGGACTGACCAAAAACTCCAAATTCACCCGAGAAGGTCCGTTAAACGGACACTCTGGGCAAAGTGACCCAAACTCTCTTCCAAGCCTTTCCAATGTTCCCAAACTCCAATCCAACACTATATTAACTCCTAATCCCTTCAAATTCAACCTTTCGAATGTAAATCAACTTCATAACCATGTAAATAACAATCTAAATACAT
>JAOTAZ010000219.1:11133919-11144249 GCA_025629785.1 Erythroxylum oxycarpum
AAGGAGTCTATTCTCACTATTTGAAAATGTATTTTGTTTCCTTTGTTTGGACTGTAAATATTCTTTGGATTTTTGTTATGAAATTTACGATATGTAATATATGTGTGTGGGTTTGAGTTACTAAATACGATAACTATCAGTGTGATGTTTGGTTTTGTTTGTTCTGTCTTGGGTGGCATCCAGGTATCCTCCCAGGGGGTATTTAAGTATTACAAAGGAGGGCAATCTCACTACTAGCTGATAGTAGTGTTTTGGTTGTCTTCGACTGTTTGACTCTTCAAATAGTTACGAAAGTTGTTTGCAGAGTAGCAGAAAACGCTGGCTGATTTAAGATAAGCAGCTGAAGACAACCAATCAGTTATTTTTTAGTTGATTGGTTGTCTACCAAATGAAGCCAAAAATGCTACTATCAGTCAACTTTTTCATCCGTCAGCCAAAAATCTACCTATCAAAAGTCAATTGTATCTTTTAAATTCTATTGCTAAGTTGTGTAATATTTTACTATTTAAATTGTATTCTTAATTAAGTTACAATTAAGTATCACACGTATCATATGTTTGTTAATATACAACAATTTTTAGTACGTAGGACGACCTAATTGAAATTCTTAAATACTTACGTTTTAGGAACATTATTTGTTATTATAATTGTTTTATGCAGTTATAGGTTAAAAATAAAATGTTGACCTTAAATAAAAATAAAAATAAAAATCGTTATATAAGTTTTTTTTATGGATAATGAAACAGTACAGGTAAATATGACTTCTCTAAAATATAAATTATTATAAAAATATTCAACAAAATATTAAAATACATAATAATCATACTCTTATAATTTTTTAAAGTCATATCCTCATAAGTCATTTTACACATAAACAGCTAATATGAAACATCAAATTTTACTAAACATCTCTAATAAGCAGCTAATACAATTCGCTATTCACATCAGCTGATATAATCAGCTATTAGTTAACAGCTAATGCAATAAGTTAATTGCCAATTACAAGGCCTTTATCTTCGGCTACTTATCTTAAATCAGCCAATATTTTCTGCTACTCTCCAAACAATTTTTGTAGCTATTTAAAGAGTCGAAAAGTTGAGAACAACCAACTTGCTGATAGGTTGTGTTTGAGGCCTGAATCTACAATGAGAGTTACAGGCGTAAACAAAAAGTTGATAGTCCCATGATATCATTTCAATAGCCTCGAGAAAGATGATGTACTTTAGAAAAAAAAGATATCCTAGATGTCTCCGATATGCCTACGATACAACAAAGTATCACGAAAACGTGAATATATCCATAACCAGTTGGCCACTGTTGATGATTTTGGTAACGAGCTCTCTTCTTCCCTTTTTCGTGTTGTTGATGGTTGTCAACTTATCATCCTCAAGCTCAGTTTTATTTTCTGCTCTTTTCTCTCCCAACGTTCGCATAAATTATAAATGATGATTTGCATGTGGACTAGCAGTCTAGCATTATCCAAATTTCACAGACCCAATGATCCAACTAAACTTCGTGGGAAAGAAAGTTACAGTTACGAGTGTTTTTAAAGAGATACTGAAAAGAGGGGGAAACGGGTGACATTTACCAACTTAAGATTACATGGATGTCATAGTACTCACAGCAAATGATAATTGAACGATAGTGTACTGTCACCGTCAAGCTTGAGCTGTTTTCTGATTTTATAGTCGCTTGAGTACTTGATCCGTAACCAAAAGCAGAAAATAGCTTGGATCCGGCTGCAGATATGTCGTCACCAAAGCTTAGTAGGTACACTAGAGGACAAGGAAGCTCAATATTTAGTGACAAATAAACAGCATTTCTAATCAGAACTTGCTTCTTGCTTTGTAACATCACAAGAGAGTAACAGCTCCAACAAAATGCTTGCAAGCTTGCAGCAACTTTCCACATATAAAAATTCCATGTGAATCCAAAGTCAGCATCACTTCTTTTGGGTATGGTTGCATGTGAAACAACTTTCTTTATTCTCCTTACGAATCATGCAAAAGGAATGCCTAACAATGAACTATGAGAAGGAGTGCGCAGCCGAGGCATATTTAAAAGGAGAAACTAAACTAATAATTTGAAGAGGGTATCGGATGCAATTGGTTTCAGGGTACTTCCAGGAAGAAGGTTCAGAACCTTTTATTGGTGGCAATTGGATCTAGACGTTGACTCGTACGGTTCAAAAACAATCGTATAACTTGCTTATTAGTTAAAATGACACCCTCCCTTGTTTTGCTGGCATCCCCAGATCACCACATGCTGGAAGAGGACTGTGCCTCTGTCTTTATTTATTTATTTGGGAGGATAGCTTTCTGATACGTTTAATTAATTGTCATGTGCCATCTTCAAGCAAAAGATGGTTACACAATTCTCAATCAGTGGAGCTCACGCTCATCCCTCGTGATTAATTTCTTGCTCTTACTCAACTTATCCCTTTTGTCAGGATATGTGAAATCGATTGAAAGCTATTCATTCTGGTTATACCAAAGTTTAATTACGTGTCAAACAGGAACTTGATCAATTTCTAATTAAAGTTAAAAGTAAGAAAAGGAGTTGCTCTTTCTAAGTTTAGACCTATAATTCGCATACTTTCTTAAACCTATCCAAAGTTTCTGATCTAAGCAACAACTCTGCAATTTGATTTTATAATCGTTGTAAGGAAGATTTTATTAGCATCAATACATTGGATGCAACATATTTCTTAATTAACTAATTAGCCAATTCTTTTTACGAGAGAATTTGGTTTATTCATAATTCAAAAGTATAATTAGTTAAAAAATAAATATTAAGAAAATCAATTAGCCTTTTACTTGACAATTTAAATAAGACAAAAAGATCAACTATGATATGACATTCTCTTTTTTTAATAAAAAATTTAAAATTTAATTAAAAAATGATAAAAAATATTTATTTATTTATTTTAGTTTATATAATTTTTTAATTTATAAAAGATTACAAAATAATTAATAAATTTACGCAAATAATAACAAAAATTATTTAAAATTTAAAATTTAAAAATATAAATTGTTTTTACCTTAAACATAGAAGTAACACCATCCCCACATTGTTGTTATAAGCAGCTTCTCTCGCTCCCCGGTTTCTCTCCCACCCTCCTTCCTCACTTTCAGGAGCTATCTCTCTGATCCCATCTCTCCGACTCCAACAACACAAGCACACACAAATGGAGCGACCCAGATTTGTATTCCAAGCATCGGAAGTGGAATCAATGGCAAAGGCATCTGGGCTCACTGTTCACCAACTCCTTCCTACCCTGGTTAAATCGGCGAGAGCCTTGGCCCGCCCGCCGATCTCCAACTACCGTGTAGGTGCCGTCGGGTTGGGCCGCTCCGGCCGCATCTTCTTCGGAGGCAACTTGGAATTCCCTGGACTCCCTCTTCACCACTCCGTACACGCCGAGCAATTCCTTGTCACCAATCTCATCCTCAATAGGGAGCCCCAACTCACCCATTTCGCCGTCTCCTCCGCCCCATGTGGCCACTGCCGCCAGTTCCTCCAAGAAATCCGCGGGGCACCCCACATCCAGGTCCTCATCAACGACCAAGAAGAAGATAGTAACGAGTGTAACGCAAAGCATTTCGAGTCATTGTCTCTGTTTTTGCCTCACAGGTTCGGACCTGACGACCTGTTGGAGAAGGATGTTCCTTTGGTTCTCGAACCACATCATAACAACCTGTCGTTACTGAGCGATGGCAACGTCCCAAATGGCGTAATCTTTGATTTGAAATTCGAGGCCTTGAAGGCCGCCAACCGGTCTCATGCTCCGTACAGCAAGTGCCCGTCTGGAGTGGCGTTGGTGGACTGTGAAGGGAAGGTGTACAGAGGTTCTTACGTGGAGTCGGCTGCGTATAATCCGAGCCTCGGGCCAGTTCAGGCGGCGCTGGTGTCGTATATAGTGGATGGCGGTGGTGGGTACGAGAGGATTGTGGGTGCGGTATTGGTGGAGAAAGAAGAGGCCGTTGTGAGGCAAGAATTTAATGCTAGGTTGATTTTGCAGGTCATTTCTCCCAAGTGTGAGTTGAAGGTGTTTCACTGCGGTGAGGGTGTCGAAAAGATTTGATCTTGATTCTTGAATCTTATTGTCGGAGCTACTGATTCTGTTTATAATCAGATATGTTAATTGTTCGGGGAAGATGAAATCAATGAAACAACTATGGAACAAGCGAACAAGCTTCCAACTTTCTCTATGTTTCTTCCCTTGGTTGTGTTGCAGTTTAGTAGAGAAGTCTAGAACAAAATTTGACTAGTAACTTCCTGAATTTTCTTTTTCAGATAATTATTATACAATCTTTCCACAGAATTGTTTCTTTAGCATGGATAATTGAAATTTGGGACAGTTAAAGGTGTCACCTAATGCTTAAATTAATGATCAAATTGGGAGGACGAAACTTGCAAAAGTGAGCGTGCCTTTTTCTTTTTCTTTCTCACTGCCATAAAGTAGCCAATGTCAACCATTTCCTGTACTCTGGAACCATGAAAAACAAGTTATGGCTGCGGGTTCTTCTTTGAACTTAATAAGTTCATTGGCAGCACATATATGTATGATTGCTCTACCTTGAGGCAGCAAGCAGTACAAAATTGATGATGTACTGGCTCTGTTTTGGTGGTATTACGATTTTGAATGGTTGGCAGGGGAGTATATCTAGTTTACTTCATCTACGCCACTTTTTGTGATTGTAATTTAGCAGTAGTCATCATAAATTGTAGAACTGACCAAAAAGTGTTCCCATCCCAATAATTGCTTTCCAAGCTTGTTAACTTTCTGACGTGGATTAGCAGGAACAAATCAGATAAGGTTATTTTGTATTTTTATCATGTTGATGGGCTCATGTCGAAACTCTAGTGAGTGGCTCTGACAAGTATGCCCAAATAGAGACCAATATGACTGTTACAAGTTGGTGATTGTAGTTGGTCTGAGCACAGTCTAGCGCTTTAAGAACACCGGCCTGGACGTGGCTTAGAAGAAATTCCGGCCTCGCCTCAAAATTCATGCTCGAGTTCGCACGGTAGTCGAGCCTAGGTTCAGCTCGAGTGATGTGCAAATTTCCTCCTACCTTCTGCAATTGCATAATCTAACTGAAGAACGCTTCGTACTCAAAGCTACTGATTTGCTGTCTATGAACAAACAATCAGATCAGATGAGGCTGGTGTAGAAAAGTGCAAGCAGTTTATACTTATTACTCTTGGAACCAGTGTAAAGAAAATTCTGAACTTTACATTCAGACCAGTGCTTTAAAGTTACAAAGATTGGACTCAGATAAGAATCATATAATGAATTGATGTAGAATGATGGACAACTATAGGCCTATTGTTCTTCCAAAGAACATGGAAACACTAAATATACAGAATAACAGTGGATCACTCACCCCAAAGAGTTCTTTTAGTGAGCAATACACATCACAAACAATCGGTATAAACAAAACTTTAAATTGATAATCCTATGCTTGTGTTGCTCCAACTGACTTATCCTTTGGAGAAATGATAGATTCAAGAGTAAGTTCTCCAATTCCCATGGGTGGTCCAATGCTGCATCGGGCCGAGTTGTGCATTTCAATGGCATCTTTTATTTTCTGAAACTGCAGATGGTTTGAGAATCAGCAAGCAAAATATAATCCATGTCAACGTCAATATATCAAGGACAAAATGTTCTAACATAAAAACCAAATGCATTGAAAATTATCAACCAGTGACTTCTCAGCTGTATACTTCCTTTAAATAAGTGAATCAGAGTTCTATGTTATAGTCAAAATTTCCCCACTCAAAAGGTTCTTATTCCAAGATTTCTGTTAAATTTTAGTCTAAAAGTAAAATGAATAGCTTCTGATAATCGACACGAAATCCATAATTCACTGACTAAAATAATACCATTTTGCCTTGTTTCTCAAGATGTTGGAAGAAAAAATGATACCAGTCTTCCTATCCACTAACCATGAATGGCCTGTACTCCCACAATCAATAGAAAACTTGTAAACTGCTTATATGAGATGCTTGTATAGTTGCATCATATGGAAAAAAGACGACTTCTAGGGAACTGTAACCAGGTTTTAGGCCTCACAACCATGACTTGTTCATGAAAGAAAAAGTACTGGACAATGCCAACCTTAGCAAGTGAGCACGAGAAGGATTCCAGTTGTCCATCAGCTCCTCGATAGAAATGGAAGTAAGGAAGTACCTTAACGTTCAAACTTTTGCACATAGACTTATTCTCATCAAAATTGACTTTTAGGAATAAGATTTCTGGATGTTCTTCAGCTGTCCTGCAAAGCTGACAGATGAATTGAAAAAGATAAATCAGGTCAAAGTCATGATTACCAGAAAGAGCCTATAAATTATGAGGTCAAGTCTCTAAATTTTTGCTCTGACACGTCACAGAATGTCCAAGCAGCTATAATCCTCAATCACTCTTGAAGTATGAAGCCTAAGGAAATGTTTCCGGAGAACAATCTGCTTAAATTGCTTACTAGGTAAAGTTTTGTATACGATGATATTTTTCCTCAGCAGGAGTTCTCAAGTTGAAATATATAAAAAAAGAGCACATTTCCTTCATTAATCTAACATAATCCAAAGAACACCAACTTGAACCCTTAAGCTATCACCAATTATTGATTTCAACAATAAAACTGGATAGTTAAGAATGTGTATGAGTTGATGAAATGGGACTTCACTCAAGTATATTGACGGGACCTAACACAATAAGATATAAGAACAAGGACTGGTATCTTTTACTGTCATTTTGAATAAATCCTCCAAGGCTGTGACAGCTGTAAGGCAGTCTTTAACATCTAAAACTTATATTCTAACCAATATTTTCCAATTCATATGGTTGTAAGGTTGGCTATCCTTTACCTCTCATTTACAACAATATCATAACCTTGGGCCATACTGTTCACTTCTTTCATGGTCCAAACTGCCCTAAGTACGTTTTTCAAATTGCATCTTCATCTCTCATCACAGGTACATTAATCATGTACGATGCAGAAGCATATGACTTGACCAATTCTACTGTATAAATTCCTGTCCTAAAGCTACAAGCATCTTGGTTCTTTTGCTGCATATCCAGTATGATTAAATGTTATGACAAGATATTATTGGCATATTATTACATGCAGAAGGTTTAATGAAATTTTTAAACAAAATGAAGTGCAATATTTAAGTAATTGCTGCCACTCAGATGCCCTTGTGGTAATCTTCAAAATCAGCACATATAGCATGACCACTAACATAAACAGTTATAGGGATCATTGATGCCATTCTAGACAGAGAGCAGCCGTTGAAATCATGAAGAAAATTTTTATGATGCAAAAATTACCTTAGGAAACAATGCCCGACAAGAAGCACACCAGGTTCCATAGAATTCGACAATTACTAATCCATCTCCAGCTTGACTTAATGCACTCAGAAATTCTTGGGTGGAATGGATGTCAACCATGTTTGCTGCATTCTTCTCCCACCATTTTGGCTGTTCAGTTTTGGCAACAGTCGCATGTAACTTTAATGAACATTAAATGATGGTTAGCCTGTCACATACACAAATAAGCCAAAATAACCTTTCTTGACTAAAGAAGAAGATCAGGAAAAGCAACTTCTAAATGCTCAACAATATTTTTAAACTTCAGCTTTGTGGCTTTGTTCATGCAAAGTAAGCACACAAAATTCTAACTAAAGCAACCAAGATTCACTAGAGAGTTTTTTGTTTGATTGACAGAGTCAGTCCACACATAGCAACCTAATATCTACAATGTTCTGTCCAGAAAATCTAACTTATAAATAATTCAAATTTCTGAGGTCGTTTTCTAGAGGTTTAATCAACGAAACTTGATTTCATAGAAATACTTAAAAGTGACAAGCAATCGGATAGCAAAAGTCTGAGCCCAAACAAACGGAGATGCATTTCACAAGCTGGAGAAATGCAAAAGGCATTGCCAATGTTTTGGTACACTGAAAAACAAGTAGATTATTTTCTTAATAAATGATCATTATAGTTCAAAGGAAAACAAACCTTCTGTAGGGCTGGAAAAAGACTAGTTTATCAAAACCAGTATATTTTGATCTAAAATGCAGAACAGATAAACAGGCGTTCCCCTCTTATGAATTCAAGCTGGCAGATTAACAGCTTTTATCCTGCCATCCAACTTAATCTTTGCACAATATCAGATACTTTTAGCCACTCCAAGTGTCACAAATCATCATCTGATATCAGTTTTACCAAATTCTCAACAGCTGAAGCTTTTATTTATACTGAATGATCTTGTTTCTCTAGATACAACCTTATAGATAAGAACATTAAGCAAGCTAAAAATTAAGATGGTACCATTTGAGCTTCTATGGACGTATTCCAATCACTCCAAAAAGCAACCACATATCTCCAATGCAATGAAAGAAAGAAAGCAACTAGTGCAGGGAATTACCAAAATCAACCCAAGCCAACAAAACAAACCTCAAAATCCCGCATTCAAACAAAAGATAAAAGGGAAATGTGCAATTAGGTACGATGTTTATCAGGTTATTTTCGGAACAGATATCGAAAGCATTAAAAAGTATAACAGCTGAAACGGACCAATGTAGAGAAATGAGACCACCCTTTTAACAACTATCGAACTTTCAAGCACAAAATTAGATTCAACACATGAATTCTTATTACGCGACGTAATCAAACAAGTTAAAAAATTCATAATCTGCAAGCTGCTCCAAGTGCACAATTAACGGAAGACTTCAAATCAAAAGAATTCCAAGATAAGCTAAAACTGCAGGTAGAAACACTACATGTTGCACAGAACCAGTAACTCAAACATTTTGAGCCAAAAGGAATTCAATTTTTTTATGAAAAAAGGGTTCCCGCAGTATCACTTAAACTGCATACAAATAAACCAGAAGAGTAACAAAACAAGGGCGTGGAAGGCCAAAGTTGGTACCTTGAAGGAGAGAGATTGTTTTCTAGGACTAAAAGACAATCGAGAAACATCTCCAGGAGAGGAACAAACAACGGGACAAACCCTCCTATTTAAGCCATTGGAATTGTATGGACTTGGCAAAGTCGGTTGGAGAGAATTCAAGTTGGAAGTGATGGCCGTGACAAGAAAAGAAGAGAAGCGAAGCGCATGGAAGGATGGCAATCCAACAGCATCTGCCATGTATGAATTGACCCAAATCCAACAACTAAAATGAAAGACCACAAAGATAGAAACTTTTTTTACGGGAATTAAGTTGGTTGGAAATTAGAAGTGAAAGATATTGAGTACTGCCCAAGGTCAAAAGCAGAAACAACAAGAAACAGGGGAAGCCGTGGAAGGAAAGAGTAAGAGAGCAAGGTTAAGGTAAGCGTTTCTGTTTAGGGGTCTCTCTTCTCCTCCCTCCTATTTCCAACAATAGTATGTCTAGTTCTGAATGCTTGCTTTTTAACAGAGTTCGATCGATTCAAATACGTAAGGTATATGAGTCTAGTCCATCAGCTGTTTCTCATTATCATTATCTTTTATTCTTCATTATCTTTTATTCTTCACGAACATTGTCAATCAAAAGAACACATAATCATTCCACACCCATGAATAACACACATCCCTTCTCGTCTCACTCAAACACCCATTCGAAACCCATTACCCAAACAAAAAATGAAAACCGATGGATGAATCTTACCCAGACGAGAGAACAGAGAAAGTCGAGTGGGTTTGCTTCAACGCACCTTTGCTGGAGAAGACGATCTGGAGGAACGGAAAATGTGATTCAGAAGGAGACGCAGCAATATAAGGAGATAGTGGAAAGGGCAAAAACACGATATACCTTTCAAGAAGGAGATGCAGCAAAGTGAAGAAGGAGAGTTGCGAGGGAGGGTATGACAGGACGGTAACGAAAACAAGGACGGAGGCTATTTCGGTGGTGAGCTGCCTTCGGTTCAGGAGGAACAAGACAGACGGAGGGGTAGGTTGGTTTGTGAAAATGCCAGGGTATGTTGGTCATTTCCATTTCTTGTCCTACGGACAAGAATTTCTGTACCTAAGCTTTGAGAGAAACAGAAATTTCTGTCCTCGTCCTCTGAGGACGGAACAACAATTTCTATCCTCGGTAAGCAAACACGTCGAAGGACAGAACTTTTATGTCCTCGTCATTCGTCCTCACGTCCGAGGACGGTAACCAAACGGTGCGTTAGTTTCTGGCCTCGACGTATGGCTAGAAGTAAATGGTCAGGAAAATTTTTCAGGTAAATAGCTTTTCTATTCTTTTGTGCATGTGGAAGATACTGATTACAAATGGAGTAGTCACGTCGAACTAACATATGCAAAGATCCAACTCATAAGAATTAACTTTTGAT
>JAOTAZ010000219.1:11183829-11196207 GCA_025629785.1 Erythroxylum oxycarpum
GTGTTTGGATTGATTTATGAATTGATACAGTAATTTGAGATGAATATGAATGGAATTAAATTATGATTGGGATCGATAATATTGATGAATGAGAATTATTGAAGTGTTTAGGTATAGGATTGTGTTTGTATTTGTGTATGCTGGGATTCCAGACAGGAGGTCCAAGGAATTGGTGTTTTGTTTCGAAATATTAAAAGTGTGTTTTTAAATCATTTGCAGATTTTTGGGATTCTAAAAATACAGCCGTTATGCTGCCGAAAATTTTGAAAAATAATGATTGAAGAAAGAATTAGAATAAGAATAAGACTTTGATTAAAAGATGAAAATTTGAGATATATGTATGAAGTATAAGAAGATTTTTATGAATTGAGATTTTGCATGAGGATGATTTTCCAGTAAGGAAGTTGTATGGATTTGTTGGTTTTGAATAAGGTTGAATAAAGATGACAGAAATGAAAGAGTATGAAAAAGAAAGAAATAGAAAAAAAATTTATACCGATTTCAGAATTGGATTAGTCTTAGGTTTCCAACGCGATACGCCAGGATGTTCTAAAATATTTTGATTTGTATTCCGTTCTTTCGGTCGCCTTTCGTTTCGCTTTTGCTTCGAAATCCGTTCCTTCGATTTCCGTTTCCGCCTTTGCTTTGTTTTCGTCTTTCGCGTTTGTTTCC
Source organism: Erythroxylum oxycarpum (assembly GCA_025629785.1). Taxonomy (NCBI): domain Eukaryota; kingdom Viridiplantae; phylum Streptophyta; class Magnoliopsida; order Malpighiales; family Erythroxylaceae; genus Erythroxylum; species Erythroxylum oxycarpum. Next base: position 11,184,502 of record JAOTAZ010000219.1, read on the forward strand.
GCATTTGTAGTTTTCGATTTTCCAATTCGCTTCGTTTTGTAAATTCGATTCCGCTTCGGATATTTCCGCTTCATTTTTCGTTTTTTCGGTTGGGGTCCGGTTCTGAGATCGGGTCCCAACAGACAAGAGGTTATATCTCGAGAAAGGAACAACAAGAATGTATTCTAAGTTCAAAGTTTAAGTAAATCTCAAGCACCCTTCACCAACAATAAAAATTTTTTCACCATTAGCAGTTGAAACAATTTTTTCTGAGGAGGGTTTGATTTCATCAATCTATTTAAAATCAAAATTCATGTGATTGATTGCACCAGAATCAATTATCTTATGTTATTACTAACAGGAGGAGCATAAAGAGACTTACCACCATGACATGTAGTAGTTATCATCGCTGAATGCATTTCATTAATTTCATCTTTAGTTCTTATTTCTACAACTGCAGTAACAGATTGAGCTGTCTTCATATTATTTTTTCGATCTTTGTTGTGATCCCACCAATATGGTTACCCTACCAATTCATAGCAGCGGTCTTTTGTGTGTCCATATTCATTACAATGAATACATTTGTATAAAGGTTTTTTCAGTACTTTGATTACTTTTTGGCTTATTCCTTGCATCCATTGTTGCAATTTCTGAATTTTTAGATTATCCTTTGAATGTAATTATGCAATTAGCTTCACGCCGAATTAAAGCATAACATTATTCTAGATTTGAAATTTCCTTTCGCAAAATATCTTTGTAGTCTTGTTCAAAACAATCATCAAGTCTAGCAAGGAATATATGCACTCTCAATCTTTCAATAGATTGCGTGAATGCTTCAACATCCTCAGCATCCTTCATAACAACTTTGTCTCCATGATCTAGTTCTTGAAAAATCTCAACAAGTTCACCATAATATTCTGAAAGGGGTCTTCCATTCTGCTTAACTCCAAAGGCTTTCTGGTTTAGAGCTAAAGTTTGCAATTCATCACTTCTATCATAGAAAGCTTTTGCCAACGCTGTCCAAATTGAATAAGTAGTAGGCAACTACACGTAGCGTTTTCAGGTGTCATCTATATCAACAACCATCTCTTAACTTTCTGGCTTTCGACATACCACTTTTCATATCCCTCTTCAAATTCTTTAGGTGGTGTTGGTTTTCCATGAATATAAGAGAATTTTTCTCTTTCAACAGTGTGCATCTTCGTCAACTACGACCAAACATCATAGTTCAATTTAGTAAGAGTAATACCTGCATTAAATACTCCTTTAGAATGCACTACAACAGAAACAAGACTGTTTCATGGAGATTCAGCTTTATCACCCATTTATTTATAAACGGGATTCAAAAATACGATTTAGATCAAGAATTAAGAACTATGCTGTGATACCAACTTAAAACTAATGGAGAGAATTTCTTTTGTATATCTCATTCACACACATAAAAAATAATGTTGTACAAGATTGGTTTTTATATTATAGAGAAGAATCCTAATAATGGAAACTAACGCCTAATTCTACAACTACAAATCAGGACCATAATTGGCTCCAATTCTGAAAGTAGAATATTTCCAACCTGTCAAAAATATGTCAACATATAGCAAATAAAGAAGACATTGAAGATGATTTTTCATTAGATTTACAACAAAAACCCTTACTAACTTTTGACAATAATAGATTATGTTATTCAAAATTTGGTGTTTCAAGTAGTAAACGAAATGTTGCTGCTTTAATAAGAGTAGATAGAAAGATAAGCTCTAATTACTTTGATGGTACAAATAATGTTCCATGTAATATCATAGTCAATACTAGAGCTAGTGGAAGTTACATTATTCATAATCTAATACATAATTTGATGAGTTTCCAGCTAAACGAACCTTTTCAGTATATAAATTTCAATGGTGAAATACATCAAATAGATACTGCCATATAAACCACTATTAAGATAGGAGATAGTAAAATAACTATGAAATTATTAATTAAAAATGAAGGATTCAAGTTAGAAATAATGTTAGGCACTAGTTTCCTCGAACAAGTTCAACCTTACAAAATAACTCAATATGGAATACAACTATCCTACAACAATAATATAATATATATTCCTAGATAATGACTAGCCCAACTAGTATTTATACTTTGTTGCTTATATAGACAATGGAGTAGGTTCTTGTTTATGTAAACTTAAGTTGTTTTTCTTTATAATATCATGAAACCTTAAAAAATATAATAAGATTAAATATTTCTCATAATGAGATACATTTATCCAAAGTTATTCATCAACCCCAAATCCTATTAGGATCATTCTTAATAAAATATCCACCCTCTTATTTTTATGATACCGAAACTGGTGTTCTTTTAGGAAATAACTTTATCCAATTATTTCATAAGATCTTATTTGATACTATTAAAGAACAAATACATTTCAAAACTTCTTGTAGTCATTGGATCATAGTTAGTCGAATAAAGAAAAATCAATCTTTTCAAAAGGAAAAGTTTTATTAAAAATAGAAAATATTATAGAAAATAAGTATCAACATATAAAAACCATTAAAGATGGACTAAAATTAGTAAAACAAAAAATAAAGAAAAATTACTCTAATGACCCATTAGAATTTTGGGATAAAAACAGAGATGAAGCGAACTTATAATTCATAAATAAACAAAAAGATTATTAAAGTTACTGCTATGAGATATAATTTAAAAGATCAAGAAGAATTTAAAAAACAACTTCTTGAACTAGAAAATCTAAAGATCATTAGGCCTAGTAAATCCTCTCATTCTTCTCTAGCATTTATGGTTAGAAACCATGCAAAACTAATTATACATAAAGCTAAAATGGTAGAAATTATTTTAAAAAAATTATAATGCAGTATTCGATGGATACTTCTACCTCCAAAAAGAAACATTAATAAACTTGACAAGAGGAAAACAAATTTTCTGTAAATTTGATTACAAGAGTGGATCTTGGTTGATAAAAATGAATAAATATAGCATTCCATATGCTGCTTTCTTTACTCCACAAGGTTATTATAAATGGCTAGTTGTGCCTTATGGTTTAAAAAATGCCCCAAAGTATTTCAAAGAAAAATGGATAATATCTTCAAGTATCATAATTTCATACATTATTATGTGAATGATATTTTAATAGCTATTAAAAATATTGCTCAACATATTATATATCTCCATAAATTTGTAGATTTAGTTGAACATTATAGTTTAGCTCTTTCCGAGAAAAAAGTTAAGATATGTCAAACTAAATAAAATTTATTGGCATGAATATAGACAAAAGAGGAGTTAAACTTTAACCTCATATCCTCAAAAAAAAAATTGCAATTTCCTGATAAGATACAAAGAAAAAAAAAAGGGTCAAAGTTTTTAGAAGTATTAAACTATGCTCATCATTTTATTTAAAACCTAGCCGAAATTAAAAAAAAAACTTTTCAAATGCTTTTAAAGAAGAATCAAGGATTTGAATTTTCACTTACCTAATTAACCAAGTAAAGAAAATTAAGATTTGGTGTACTATCTTGCCAAAACTCTCTTTACCATCTGCTGATGATGATTTAGTCCTTCAAATCGATGCTTTTGATCATGCATGTAGTGGAGTATTAAAAAAGATAAAATTATGATGATTTTAATATCAAAATGAATGAATCTCTTTACGGGAATATTTCATAGCCTTTACAGATACTCAACAACCATATAATATAAACGAAAAGAATTATTGACGATAGTAAAAAGTTGTCAAAATTTTTATTACGTAACATGTTTTTGTTAAAAACTTATATTACTAAAGCCAAGGTTTTTATTCAGAATAATTTACCTTCTAAACTTAAATATAAGAGATATATAAAATGTCAGACTTTATTAGCAAGATACACATTTGACATTGAAATTATCAAATCTAATAAGATGGTCAACCTCAACGAAGAAATATTTGATTTATTAGATCGAATGTCTGAAGATATTGTTACATGTCAGGCACAAATCAATGATTTATTAGATATCGCAAATTTTAACTCGACTCCAAAAGCAGTACTTCGTTCATTTTGCCATATATGGCAAGTCAAGATAAACCACTACACTTATTTATAAAAAAAAACTTTATAACCTAGTCAACAAGGTTAAAATAGTTGAAGATACATCGTCCATAAGTTCTTCTCCGATAAGAGAATTTATTAGTCAGCAGATTCAACCAAAAGAGATTGCTTCTGATAATATATCTTTAAGACCTAATACTATGCATAACTTAAGGATACAGAAAAATGTCATGTCTAATAGCCTTCCAAAAGGTTATCATGCTATTCAAGTGCATTATAAGGTAACGTGAGATTTACACTCTCTACAAAATTACAATACCTAATATATTGATTTTTTTAGATATATTATAGACTGAATTTTTTACAAGGCGATAATCTTCAAACTATTTGAGATTAGTATAATTTTAAAACAATAAATGCTATAAGTTTGACTAACCCAGAATTTCCTATGATATCTCTACTTCTCAGATGAATTCAAGTAGTGCTTATTAAAGATATTATCTACTAGTCCATACTTTAATGAAGAAGAACCATACTACCATTTTATTACCTTGGAAAAGGTAAAACATTTTCTCATTATTGTGGATATTAAGTTACGAAAAGAATTTTTTTAAAATAGTGAATAATATTCATTATAAAAGAGGAATTAGGATAATAACTATTATTTCTGACAAGGTGGCAGCATTTAAAAAGGAATTTCAAACCTAATCTGGAAAAAATAAATTTTCTTTTTTTAATGATAATTCCAGCCAAAAAGACATCATTGGCTGCTGCAAATTTTGTGAAAATAAAAAAAGCATACTTAAAAGAGACAAGATAAGACCTACTCCTAAAGTACGGAAAAGATTCTGTACAGAAAATATCTTTCTTTCTTGTACAAGTACTTTTTTTTTGAAGAATTCTTGTACAAGTACTTGGAAGCCGATTAAATGAAAAGATAAAGCTGAAGGCGTCTTAGATAAGATGAAAATATCTCCGCACTAAGATGACAGAGAAACCACTACAAATAAATATAGAATCTATTTTTAAAAAAAATTGGTAAGAAGTAATTTGTTAACTTTAGAATCCAGACTTTGAGTCTGCCTGTACAAATAAGCCGCTGACGGTAGTAAGAAGGGCATCAAGCAATCTCTGTGTCTCATCCTTGTAATATCTTCCGCTATGAAATAAAATCTCTCCTTTTTGTAGATACAGTTTACAACTTCCATTTTAAAAACCATACTGTTCTCCTAAACTAAAATCTTTAGTATACACCTTAAATCGGAAACCAATTAAGGCAATGCCTTCATGAAACACAATAAGATACTGATCTCCGTATAGAAAAATGCATAAACAAAAAGTTACAAGATCAGTTTAAAAAAAAACTGATTTGAAGCTACAACAATCACCACAATCAAATAGATTCTATGAAAGCTAAAAATGAAAGTTGCACGACAGCATATGGTCATTAAGTCACCTGAAATTTCTTTAGTTTGCTATAACAATTAAAACCTATAAACACATTTCAAGGTCCCATGCTAAATTTTAAGAGTCACTGAAACCTAAAGGTAGAAAATATGTAATTCGTTCCTTTTACAGGATCTTGAAGATGGAAATATATTATGAGAGTGAATGGCTGATATTCTACCTGAATGATTTTCTCCTGATGCAAATATATAAGAAAAATATTGCAATTTTAAAAACAGGATCAAGATTCAGCTAGGTTGAGTAAACTTCCATAAGAATGAAAAGATCCCTAAATTTAACAAATCAATAAATGGTATTCTCATTGTTGATGTTGTTGTTAACGTTGTTTAACAAAACAGCAATAACTATTTTTTTTACGGAGTTTTAAATTTTCTTACTTCTGTAGCTGAGATAATGAGACCTGTACATTATATTGGAATTTGACGTCTGTACATTATAATGGAAGGGGACAAACTCCCTCTATCAAAATTAAGAGAGGGAAAGACAAATGCAAGAATAGCCTAATCCAATTGCTTGAATCCACAATATTATATTTCAGATTACAATCTTAAATCTGCAGCTCGTAACATACGAAAAGCCGGAGCCAAATGATATTGTAACTAGGACAGATTCCAATGTTGTCAATATCAATGTAAAATTTGTTACCTCTATTGCTGTCACCCTTTACAAATAAGTCAAAGTCATCCTCCGGGATATAACATCACTTGAATATCCAGCTAATTTTTTGTTCATCATTGGGCAGCTGCGATAGATACCGATGTTGGAAATTTACTGATGAGCAGGCAAGATGATGGATGATGGAAATGTTAAAGAACCATTGTTGGGAGCACCCTGAATCTTGAGAATTGAAGTAACCAAATTATATATCTGGACATTTTCAAAAGAAGGAACCTTCCTCCCCCTGCCAAACTGAGGCCCATGGGCAATGAAGATTGTCCTCATTGAAAAAACCGCATTATCATAACCATGTGCTCCTCCACACTCTTGTCGCTTTGTTCGCTTTTGCTCTACCTTAAATCCCTCTTCAATCAACCCTACTATCGGTGGAATCCTGTCACTTTCAAAGTAATGAAGTCTACTAGGCAGCTCTTCCTTAAGATAAACTTGCAAATAATTACCATTTTCAACTTTCCCGGACTTCAATCCTTCATTCATCTTGGCAACAACATCAGAAGGTGCAGTTCCAGGCGGTGGCCGAATAGCCAGCACAGGACTATAAGACTGTACCCATTCAGTTGGAACCCCAACCCAGGGTGCCAAATCATCAAGAAAGATCAATTTTTTATCACATGTACCTACCATGCCGTGATCACCCACCATAATAATATTAACCTCCTCAAAAACCCCTCTTTTCTCTAGTCCGTCAATCAATCTCCCAATCATCCTATCAATTCCAGCAACTGCTTCTGTTATCTGCGGATCATCAGGTCCCACTTGGTGACCCTGATGATCAGGGTCCTCAAAATACAGCGTCAAAAACACAGGAATTTCGTCAGCGGGCAAATCAAAATAACTCAAAACCTTATCAACCCGTTCCTCGAATGGAACAGACCCATTGTAATACATACAGAAGTCTTTAGGACAATTCCAAGAACCTTTATGCACCTCAGACCCAGGCCAGAAGTAAGTAGCAGCCTTCAAGCCATGATTAGCCAGAGTCTCCCAGAGTGGCTCACCAAGCCACCACTTGGGCTCGTGGCTTCGCATAGTGAAGACCTCACCGGTGCGAGGATCCACAAAATGATTGTTGATAATGCCATGATAAGCAGGATAAAGTCCAGTAACAATAGAGTAATGATTAGGGAAAGTAAGTGTAGGGAAAACGGGAATCAAACCCGTCTCAGCCTCAGTGCCGTTAGCAATCAAACGGTGAATATTGGGCGTAGGTGTCTTGAACTGGTAACCAAATCGAAACCCATCTGATGAAATCAAGAGAACAACCGGGTGATTGAGTTTATTCAACGGACGAGCGGTCAACTCCAGCGAATTAGACGAAGCAGAAGATGACGACGATGAGAAGAAGAGAAAAGCGAAGGCAGAAGCAGCAGAGAGAGCAACACAAGTGACGAGAACCATAGCGATGAAGAGTATAGTAGTGGTGGATTTCTGAGGAGGATTGGTCGAGTCGCTGGAGTCAGTGTCGAAGGAGAGAAGAGCAGTAGACGGGTTTGGTGGCTCTTCATCGTGGGTAGGCAAATGTGCGGATTTTGTGGAGGTCAACGCAGAATCAGAACTCATCCTTTATCAGAAACCACTTCCCTAGGTTCTCTGGTAACACCAACTCAAATCAGTACATAGCAATTTGGGGTATGAATCGTTGGAGAGAGAGAAGAACTTGACGAAGCCGGCAGGTGAGTTTCGAGAGTCGCTGTCGTCGCGGAGGCTAGATTGTGCGCTTTGTTGAACGTATTTGCTTTCCCACGTGTCGCGTATCTATGGTTATTGATTGATCCCACGGTACCTAATTGTATAGCTTCCGTTCAATGTCTATGGTCCCCATTTTAAATGAGTTTATTAAAGTGGTTAGTATGCAATCAATAATAGACCTTAAATGGTGACGTGCGTGGCTCTAAAATTTGCGAAAACTTTTTTTATTGCCAAGAAATATTCTTAATTATCCTATTAATTCATTTATTCATAATGAGAATAATAAATAACAAAATTATGCACATGTGTCGTTGGATATATTAACATTATTTAGTTTGAGTAAATGTATTATCTATTAAGCTTAAAAACAAAATTTTGGGTTATATTTTTTGAGAATTCCTCATTATTGATAAAATTTTACCAGTGTTTACTGATATAAAGCTTGTGGTATAGTTGATTATGGGTAAGTAATTGGAGAATCGTCTTTAAGTTTTTTGTTTTTGTTTTTAATAATCAAACATTAAAGACATAAATCATACATGAATCATGAATCACACATAAATTATTCTTGCCAATTCAGATCTTGAATACAATAATAATCACATAGATAAAGCGAATAAATCACTTGCCTGGAGTAGAATCTATCATAATATAGAGAGAAAGCTTTCGCAATCACAAACTAATTTCTCTCTCTTAAGTCTTTTTTTTATGATAGCTTGATAGATAGCTCAATGCACAAATACCTACTCTTTTTGTATTTGTATTTTGTTTGTACATAATAGAATAGAGAGAGGACTATTTTATATACACTTCTTTATTGACACTAAATTTTGTAAGTCCATCATGTATTGAATTAACGGTTAAGATTTAATATACTATTAAACTAAGAAAATTCTAAACCAAGTTTAATATAGGCTTATAAAACATTTGGGCCACAACATCAAGTCATAGTTCTTACATTCTCTCACTTGGTCGGATGTTTCATCATTACATTTAATAGTATAACATAAAACTAGCAAGAATTAAATCTTATAAACCGTTAATATCATAAGCACCTTAACACAACAAATCACATATTATAGGTTATGGCGGTCATACACAGTATAGTCATATACTCCCTTTCATATACCACTATATTAAGAATTTATTATGTTTAAGCTCAAAAACAACATACTATCCACATGCTTGTTATGAAAATACATACAAATTTCTTATTCAAATAATCATGTATACATAAACATAATGAATACGAAATATAAAATTCAAAAACATATTATTATTGAGCTCAAAAGTGTTAAAATATCATCATCAAACATTATTATCAATCATCAACACAACCAAGACCCATCCTAAGCACATGTTCTTTAAATTTCTTTTATTGTAAACCCTTAGTTAGAGGATTTGCTACCATGAGATCTATCCTAATATGTTCTATATGCACTCTTTGTTTCTGAATCTCTTCTTTAACAATCAAAATACTTTAATTCCATGTGTTTTACGCCTCTACAGTATTTATCGTTTTTAGAGAAGAAAACTATTTCAGAATTATCACAATAAATTTTTAGTAGATTGCTTACTGTGTCTACAACCCCAAGCCCTAAAATAAAGTTCCGCAACCATAATGCATGAATTGTAGTCTCATAACAAGCTACAGAGTCTACTTCCATAGTGGATGAAGCAATGACAGATTGTTTGACACTTTTCTATGAGATTGCTTCTTCAGCTAATAAGAACAAATAGCCAAATGTTGACTTTCTACTATCAACGCACTCGGTAAAATCTGAATCTGAATATCCAATCACTTCTAAATGATTAGACTTCTTATAAGTGAGCAAGTAATGCTTTATTCCTTGAAGATATCTTATCACTTTCTTTGTAGCCTTCCAATGATCAATACCAGGATTACTTTGATATATACCCAGCATCTCTACTGCAAAACTGATGTTGGGTCTAGTATAGGTTTGTAGGTACATCAAACTACCCACAGCAGAAGGATATGGAATTGTTTCTATCTCCTTATATTCCACATCATTCTTTGGACATTACATAAGACTAAACTTATCTCCCTTTTGTGTTGGGTCCCGCTTGAGTCCGGAATCCAACGCTTGCGAAATTATGAAACGTGATCTTCGTCATTTCTTATAGTAATTTTTTTTGTTCTACACTCTTCGGAAACATGAAACATGTACGTCTTACCCTGTAGGGTTAATTTATCTAACCCTCATAAGCCAATAATTGGTTCATCAAATTTCTCATAACATCTCAAGTCACAAAGCGAGCCCACACAAAGAAATCACTAAATCATAATTGACTTCTTCACAATAGTAGCTCTTAGTCTCTAGTTTATTTAGAAGCAAGAATCACCTCATTCGGATCTCTACAGACCGAAATATGTTCCCCCTTTGTCTTACGATTCTAACGCCACCAAAAACGCTCAATTTATTTCATAAATAAAGAAGTTGTGGCCAAAACACTGTCGGGCTAGAAATAAACCAAGACTAAATACTATACCCAACTTCACTTCAGAAATTGAAAGTCTTAGTGCCCACATTGAAAATTGATTCCTTCAGATGAGTTATAGCTCCGCGTATCTAGTTTAATTTGAAATAAAAATCAACACAATCGGAGCTCTATAGATCAAGATATCGCCAAAATATTGAAACATGTTTTGAAAAATATCCGACTTATACTCTTATAAATGATCCTCTCACTTTGATTCAATTCATCTTTTTAAAATTTATAACAAAGCCTATGAATTTTTATGGAGAGATAGAGGAATGTCTTAGAAAATCAACGCTTTAAAAATCAGATCAATCGGAGGTCGGACGGAAAAGTTATAGGCTAACGAGTGGAGGGAGGTCGAAATCAGCAAGAAAATCAGAAATTGACTGCAATGCGGCGGTGCGATCAACCAGCGCTCTCGCTCGCAAGCGGCGCGTGCCAGACACCCGCTCGTCCTCGCGAGCGCTTGCCCTCGTGAGGGCCAGCTGGCTGCAAAATCTTACAATCCAACTTCCGAATTTCAAACATTCATAACTTTTGACTCAGAACTTCAAATTTTACAAACTTGGTATCAAAGGAAAGGTAAAAGAACGCTCTACAATTTCTATGAAGGACTTAACAACAGTTTAGGTCTCTAAAGGGGTCAAAAATCCATGACAAAGTGATTGTCTGATCAATGTCACCCTAAACAACATCAGAACTTCCAAACCTTTTAACTTTTCACTCCCTTGCCCAAAAATGTCATACTTTGTATTGATGGAAAGATAAAAAAGACAAACTACAACTTTCATGTAGACAACTTTGGCTAATTCTACCTAGATCGATACAGTTTTTCATTGGAAGTCAGAGTATACAATTTTCCCTTATGAAAAACTTTGGAATTTTGCACTAGACAAACTTGGATTATCATGAACATAACCATTCAATTTCCAATTGGAATTCTTCAACTCTCAACCTGAATCTATTTGACCCTTCATATTCAACAACACCTCATGCTTCATAACATTCCTATCTTTCCTTTCCATATTATCTTATTTATATAACAATAGCTTGTATTCAAAGTTCATCCCATCAAGTGGATGACTTCTTCAAATACCTCTAATTCCAACTCTACCATACAAAAATTCGCATTTCAAAACCATACACAAATCCATATTTCCTTTACATCATCAATTAAGAGTTTACAAAACTTTAATGGCATTACAAGCCACATTACATCATCAATATCAAAATCTCATATACAACACAAGATACAAATTCCCATAAGTATCAACATGTGTTTAAAGTCTTATTTACATCAATCCAACTTAACAATACAACATACGCATAAACAAACAATTGCCTTGACTTTCTT
>JAOTAZ010000219.1:11244306-11254922 GCA_025629785.1 Erythroxylum oxycarpum
GAGTACCCAATTTGGGTATGGAATTCCGCACATGTGTTTAAAAAGTAATGTATCGATTTCTGATTGAGTGGTTAGCACGCCACCTTCGCGGAGCACGGACTCGGATATCACAGTAGATGTCGGGTTCGGGTCTTGCGGGAGTGGGGTGTTACACATACACTCTTTGTGGATACGACCCCTACAAATTTAGTGTACAAAGTAAGGTTTTTTTTTTATGTGTTCGACGTGCACCAAGAATTTTGGTGTCATTTCCAAGGAGTCTAGTGATTTAGTTTTAGTTATTGATTTTAATTTTAATTGATTTCTTGTATATATTTGTTTATAATTAGTTTTTACAATTATTTCTTGATCTTTTCATGTTTGTTAGTGTTTATGTATGGTATTGACGAGATCTCCTCATCAAGACCTTGTGCAATTTGATTCTGAGATCGAAAGGACACTACAAGGTTACGTAGAAGAGTTGTTTTAGAGAGAATCATGATTTTGTTGAGTTTGTAAGACGCAATGATCATATGGAGTCGTGGGAGGGGGGGAGGTATTTCTAGAAGTTGCTTATATGTTTTGTTTCTGTCACAGAGACAAGAAATCTTATCCCACAGTTTTGGAAGGTGCAAAAAATTTATGTTTTTGTGATCTGGAGTCAGAACAAAAATAAATTGGGTCAATAACCAAATATTGCGAGGTACAGGATTTTTGTGTTTTATTATCTGTCTCCACCGACAGAGACGGTAACCAAACCCAACCTAAATTTAGGGATAACAATGACTAGAGTTGGGATCAACCCGATCGGGCTATCTACCTATGGTTTTGTCTCCTTGTTGAGCCTAAACTGCTTTGATTTGAGCCCGGCTCATGACTCTCGTATTTTTTTATAATCTTTTAAATTTTTAATATTTTCTCTAGACATTTATGTTTTAGATTAAAAAAATTATGCTGGGCTATTATTGATGATTGTCCTGCTCGTGCGGTGGGCATGAGTGAAACAAATCTTCAGTTCTTTCTATTCAGTTCCCATGTTCTCAACACATCTCAACCTTCCAATGCAATAAACTGGTTGGTTGAGATCTTCAGGGAACAGAGGTAACGCACGAGTGATATGAACTTTGAGCGACTGGCATATCGTCGTATGTTGTGTTAAGTCACGAGTCTTATTGTTAATAATAGCCAAAACAAAAATATATAAGCATTAATAAGTTTTCCTTAAAAAGAGTGGTGTGACGCTTTCTTTGTCCACTTGAAGCTTGGTTCTTTTTTTCAATTGAGAGTTGTGCAAGCGGAGGCTTCAGGATCCCACATTGCAGGCAGTAGAAACCTGCGACCATTGATTCCATGAGCATTGTAACTCGCACTCGTGCTTTTGTCCACTAAAACCTGTCCTGGATATCCCGGGTATGACCCTTTCCCAAATATAGCCGTGCACACGCTCACTGCCTCCAGCGGAGCGTTCGCTGGCCCCCTGAAGTACCCATTATTAAACGGATTCGTAACCGTTCCCGCCAAAACTGTAGCTAGATTCATGATCATGCCGTCGATGGCAACGTCGTTGTTAGGAGGTACCAACGGTGCGATCTTTGGTCTATAAATTGGTCCGTGAAAAGGCCTATGCACTGACTGTGGGATCGGTGGGCTGTACATTATTCGGTCTAAAGACCTTGGCACTAACCGTGGGAATGGTGGAGTGTAAATTGTTGGTTTAAAAGGCTCAGGTAGAGACAGTGGGATCCGTATTGGTTGGTGAAAAGGCCACGCGCATTGTCCGGGACACTGATGCACAGAGTTACCAACCCAAGCGTAAGCCAAGTTGCCGCTTTCAGTCATAACAGATGAATGGGTCCCACACGTAGTCATGCAGAACCCGTCAATCACCACTTCACGAGAAGTCAAAACAACGTTGACCGTGTTTTTTATGGGACCAGCTTTTGAGGACAAAATCATGAGTTGGTCAGTCGTCAGCGATTTTCCAACAGAGTACTCGCCGTCGAAAACTTGATTCCCTACCACAACGGTGACCGGTCCACCCCTATATCTCCCGGTGGTCTTCCACCAGGAAGAAACAGAAGGCTCCACCAGGGTTTCACTCGAACTAAGAGAATTGAGAAAGTCAACGATTATGGACCGTTGGTTTGGAGAGAATTCGCCGTACCATAGGAGATTGATGGTGACGTTACCCTTAAGAAGTGGACCGTTGTGGTACTTGAGAACAAGAGGATGTTCTTCAACTAAAGCGTCGAGATTTCTTGTTCTGGCAAGTCCTGGGTGGAACAAGATGAACAGTACAAGCAGCAAAGTCAAGGATGTAAAATGATGAATCGGAGCCATGGATATTAGGGGGAGGTTTGAGCAGTACAATTGAAGCAAGAGAACTAGATTTGAAGCGGTGAGAGTGCAAAACGTTTATAAACGGTATTTATACTTGGTTGTTCAAGGGAATAAAGTAGATACGTCTTGGTTGTGTACACAGCTCCAGGGCGCTAACCGCGTGAGTCGACGGAGGAGGTATTACATACGCAGCCAAGGTACTTCATTTATTAATTAATTTTGTTCATATACTAAAGATATTATACACATACCGACTCTAATTCTTTTAAATTAGCATATCAATTTTAAATTATAAATCCTATAACACGTTAAAGAGTTCTTTTCGACTATAAACACTAGATAGTTTATAAGGATAGAAAGCGATCTACATATCTTAAGTTTTATGTTAATATACAGCATGGATCAGATGATTCAGATCCATAAGCGATCTACAAGAAGAAGGTTGCTTAGCTTTTGGAAACGTTCATGGTCTGGAACCTTGATCATCAATTTGACTAAGCGTTTACTTCTACTTAATACACTGATGCAGACTCAAGTTCGTGTATGCTGTATGGAATTTGTATTGATCAATGCCACGTACGGTTTTGAATAGTTTTTAAAATTAGTAAATAATTTCTCAAGTTTATATAATTAAAATTACAGACACTCAATATAAGAACCCAACAGCCGATGCGTTGTGCCATCTTCATTATGTAATCGCGAAGCAAAGAATGAACGAATACTTAAAGAATCTCGGAGAGAGTTGAACTGTATACTTATTTCTACAGGAATGGTCAGACTCAAACCAGAGTAGAGCAAGTTGAGGTAGAGGGGTCAAACAAAGCAGGAAGCAAGTATTTTCTGCCATGAACACCATGTGCGTTTTAGCTAGCACTACGTGTAGGATCATCTAACAGATCTCCAGTATAGCCAGGGTGGTCGGGTTGGTCGTGCTGGGTCCGGATCCAGTCCAAACGATCTGAGGGCTGATCGGCCCACTTTCTAAAGGTCAGTCTCACACCCAATAACCATGTCAAGCCCAAGTCCGATCCATGCTCTTCTCGGCCCACCTGCATGTGACAGACTCCCATGCAATCACAAAGACTTACATACGTAAAAACCTAAACCTAATATCCATCTGTATATAAGGTAAGATCCTACCTTGATTAAGGTACGCAATCATAACCTAGCCTTCTCTGTATTCAGCAGCCTCACCTTCACTAGAAACCTAACTTGAACGTCGGAGGGGCTAATCGGGACACAACCCCCGACGTGCCTTCTTTGTTTTGCAGGGATCTCGACCACGGAAAGCAGCCAACTCATGGATCCAAGCGGCAACGTTCCGTTCAGTCAGAATCAGGCTGAACCAGAAGGCATATCCAAAAGGCACTCAATCTCAAAAGTTAAATTGTTTGGAAGAAAATACTTTCCTTTTCTTCTTTAACTAATCAAAGAATTCCATTAAACAAGTTTTGCCTCAAACTGTAATAATTTATGGATGGGTCTCCACTTCGTGTCATCGTATCTCACAATCCCGTCATGATTATTCATCGCAGATTTAGCGGCAGACAACGCCTGCAACAAAACGTAGCAACCTCCAGGTGATGTTTCAGTTGCCTAGTGAAAAAGCTGTAACCCTGAAGCTCGTGCCAATCACACCGTGATTGATTATGGGCAAGTCAGAATAAAGAGACTACGGCACAAGATCCCGTATTTCCCAGATTTTTAAAACTCTCCAGCCAACTCTTAACGATGTCTCTGAACCACTCAAATCTCAATTAAGACCTTCCTATTGATAATTCCTATTGACCACTCAATGATGGATAAAGGACGTTCTCGCTGGCCTTCCCTTCTCTGTACAATCTTTGTCTCGTGACTCTTTATGTCCTGTAGCACCTTTCATTCCTAAACCTTAAAAGAATTAAGTGATTTGTCTAAGATAACTAAGATACATATGATTACTGTATTTTCGTTTATAAAACACTTGTAAGTAGATTTTCACATAAGAATATAGGTGAGAGAGATGGAGCAAAACAATTTCATTATTGAATCTTGATCTATATAGCGTATTGAAAGCAGGAAGTTGAGGAACAAGATCTGGTTATCGATCTGTTCAAATCCATCATTATTATCACACAACTACTTCTATATTCTTACTGAAATCTAATATGGTTTCTCACTCTCAAGATCTCTCATAATATGTTCTATCATCTGATCCCTAAATAGCTCCACTGTAATAAACTGAAGGGACAAAATCATTCAGAAAAAAAATATTAAAGTGATCAACCACGAACAAGGCCATGCGATAGAGCCATTAATAGAATAGCTGCTTCCTTCTCATCTTGAGGGAAAACTCGGTGAAAAGCTGAATGTTTGCTCAAGATGATCGTTAGGTCCTCGAAGCAAAGCTTCTTGGAAGCCCCATTTTGTGAGGTAAGCTTGCACCTTTTCTTTAATGGAAGGTGACTATTGCTCGTTTTCCTCTCCTTGTGTTGCACCTTAGTTTTTACGGCTGAACTTTTAGCTGCAAAAACTGTGCAATTAGCTCCCGCAGCGATGGCCCGCCTCGCCTTCCTCTGCCGAATCCCACACGCGTTACATAGAGACTGCATCACAAGTGATAGAGAATGAGACATCATTGGAATGCAATCCCTAAATGAGATAAGGATCACTCTAGACGAAAGAAGGGTAGCTCTGACATACCTTGGGACCTCTAGGACCACTCCTCCAAAGAGGGGTCTTAGTTGTGCTGCAATCAGCACAAACCCTAATTGCATTGTTGCTGCTGTTATTTTCAGTACTTGGGAGTAACGATGATCTTTCCGTATGATCTCCAAATTTTCTCCTAGGGGTTTCAGGTGTATCTTGGACTTTCTGATCCGAGGCCGTCATCTTCTTCATCAACCTCATCTTTGAAGACATCCACTTAACTGATGAACTGTTATCGCTTAGATATTCTTCTTTATCTTCATTCTTCGAAAGAGAGAATTTTATAACATTTCGATTCTCATTATGCTTCAGTGATGGATGATCACATGATCGGCCGTGTGATGCAAATATATTATTAGCCTACAAGATCAAGGAATTGAAACAGTGATCAAATCATAAGATATTAAGCCCTATAACTTTCTAAACATTTGAGAAAGATTATCATGGTTATCCTGAATCCAAGTGAACATACTCTTTTTCAGGGTAAAGAAAAGCGATCTAAAGACCAAAAAAAAAAGGCATACCTCTTGTTCATGTTTAAAGGGCTGTAATTCCCTGACAAAATGGCTTCCTTCTTCGCCATGTTGGTAAATGAAACTAGGGTATAAAACCAATGAAGAAGAAGAAGAGGCAGCTTCTGTAGCATGCTTGGCACTGAAAAGCTGTTGGGGTTGATCTCCATGAAGGTCCATCGGGAAAGGAGAAAAAGAAGAATTGTGAGTTGGAGTCATGGAAGGATTGGGACCTAAAAAAGATGGAGAGATCAAATCCAGCAGAGTGTTGAGATAAAATCCAGCAGAGTGTTGTCCTTGTCAAGAAGGGTGGTGAAAGAAGAAAAATAAGAGAGGAACTAATCAAAGGAAATAAGAGAGTTTTGGAGGCAAAAAGAAGTCGTAGAGCTGTGGATCAAATGGCAATAAGTATTTTAAAGAACAGTGGAGACTGGAAAGCTCTTGCAAACAATCGTATATAATGTTAAGTGTTCTATATATGTAAAATAATATGAGTCGAATTCACGTGAACCCAAAGAAAACAAGTAATAAAGAGACAAAAAAAAAAAAGCGAAATGAGTAGTCTGGGATTGCTGCTCTGCTCAGCCTCATATGTCAAACCCTATCTGCAGAACAGTTTACCCTCGTAGCCCTCGTTACCGTGAATCATGCATAATAGCGAAGCCACAAATACCACTCAAACTTATCATACATTGATCCATAGATCAGCTATAGTTTAGTGAAGCCAAGTTAAATATTTCATTAACAGTTGATAGTACATTTGTCAAAAAAAAAACAGTTGATAGTACATCGGAAGGTGAGTACAGGACAAGAGATTTAGTATACAAGGAGACTACGATTAAAATGTTGGTTTATGTCTTACAACTAATTCCTTTGATTGTAGTTTAATGACAATTATTTAAAGTTTTTTTTAATTTTGTACATGTTTAGATGTATATAATAAAGTTCATGGGATAATTGAATATTGCAAAAGAAATTATAATTATTATATTCATATTGGATTTATGGATTACCCCCGAATTCTTTGTAGTCATTATTCTATTTAGATTATACATTAATAGAATGCAAAAAGACTAACACACGTTGTTTTTTCTTATGAAAGAAGTAGTTGATCCCATAGGTTAAAGTATAGAGATACTTAAACAAACATTTTGATGTTTATTAGAGAACAAGTTCACTGAACATATCCAATATGAGAAATTCATTTAGACTATTACTTGTATGTCTATAGAATTCTCATTATGATGATATAAGTTATCCTCTGACTTGAGATCACCAAAGTTATTTTGTATGAGGATTGTTATGTTTTGATATTATTTATGATGTATTTAATCATAGGTAGTCATTGGATGTAGAATGAGCTATATAGAGGTAGTTAAGTGATCAAGATAGGATTCATCACCCTAAACTAATTAGGGAGAATTTTTCATTGTTCTCGATTAGTATTGATTCGGAAAATTCTTGGCCAAAGTGAAATAACGTTTTGTAAATAGTTTACAAATGTCATTAATTGAATTGATAGCTAATGGCAGAGAACTAATATGATTAGACTCAAAATAAAGTAGACATTAATTTCATGCTTTGTCTCTAATCAGATTATTGTATAATGAAATTATTGAATTATACGAAAAAATCATTCACGAAAAGGTTAGTCAAAATCACTTTGATATTTTTAAATATTTAGGTAGTTCATGACGCATTGCTAACGACAATCTTGATCTATGTTTATAAATTGTTTAATTGGAAAATTAAAGATGAATTAAAAGAAGTTTTAATTTTTCTAATTATAATTATGAATTATAATTATAATTTATAATCATTTCAAATATATTTGAAAACCTAATAGATCTCATATATAGAATGAGTTGAAAAGAGCAAAGTTAATTTAATCAAGTTGGACTTGATTGTAAAATTTGAGAAAACTTTATGATTAAATATAAGATATTTAATAAATAAGAACCAATATGAGATATTGAATCTTATTTTGACATAATTGATAATTAATTAGAATTATTTGTAATTTTAATTAAAGTTTAATTGAAAGTAAATTTAATTTCAATTAAATTACTAAAATGTCCAAAGTTTATTATAAATAGGCTTAAACTTTATGAAGCTAGCACTTCTTACTTAACTCTCTCTGTAAGAGTTACAAAGTTCTCTCAACCCATTCTATGGATGTCGTTTGATGCCAAACACTTATACGGCTACGGTGGTTGAGATGAATCAGTTTTAGAAACGGTTCAAGAGATACAACAAGATAAAAATCAAGCTTTGAAATAAGGTACGAATTATGATTCATGCTTTGTTATGATTCATGTGTTAATTATTTTATAAAATTAAAGAGAACTTGTTTTTTGAGAACCATGACATATGGAAGAATAAATTGGTTTGTTTTCCTGGTTTGCATTGATTGAGAACCACGACAATTGTTATATGCTTTTGGTAAATTTATACTTCTTTTTAGGTTGTGTTTGCTATATCGCGTGTAGACGTGATTTGGGTGTTGTATGCGTTTGATTGTTGAGATTGAAAATCAAGAAGCTTTGTGTGTTTTTGAATGTGGATTATGGATAATAAATTGAGCATATCCCTTTGGGTTTAAGAAATTCATTGCTGCATCTGTTGCCCTTGTGTGCGTTCTAGAATTTTCTCTCCTTGTGCACATCTGCTGCTTGCGTTTATGCTTTTGGAATTGCATCTGTTTGATCTTTCTTAGATCTGGAATTTTATGTTTAAGTGTTGCCTCTACATCTAGTGGGTTGAAACTAGCGGTGAACGTCATTGGTTCAACGTGAACCAGTTCTCGCCAATGGTTCAGCGAAGAACCAGTGGAGTCATTGCTGCTACCGAGGGCATTTAATGCCCTTAAACAAAAGATAAGCCTCCAATGGTGGCGGTGAAGCTTCGAGAAAGAGGTGGCTTCGTCTGGGCATCATGGCTAGTGTTACAAAGGTCACCTTGGAGACTCGAACTTTCACGCGAAGTTGCTTCCGAAGTTCCCGCAATTTCATCGGGGACATCCTATATGGGGCGCATGCAGGTGGGATTGCTCCAGGAACCAACTCGATCCTGTGATCTATCTCTTGACGAGGGGGAAGAGTCTTCGGCAACTCTTTCGGCATCACCTCCCGAAACTCCCTCAACAAACTTGCAACCTCATCAGGGACTTCCACCACGTGGTCTTCGCTGATCTCCCACATGGCAGCGAGATAGGTCTCCATACCTTTCTTCAACCCTTTCTCGATACTCATAGCTGAAACATGTCCTACCGATGTCGTAGCATTCGTCGTTCCACCATCGAACCTACAACAATTCACATAGAAGGAATTTTGTTCATTCATCAACATCATACCTCCCCAACTCGGATACAGCACCACCTTTGCTGCTTTGAGGAAATCAATCCCCATGATCATCTCGAAATCCTCCAATGGTATAATGATGAAATCCATCTTGGCACGCCAACTTCCAATGCTGACTGGAACATTGTAAGCAATTCCTGTAACTGCTTGTGCCTTCCCCGCAGGGGTTTTAATTCTCATCGGAGCCTTGGACACCCTTATGCCCAACTTCCGAACCATCTTTTCCGCTAGGAAACTGTGGGTCGCACCCGTATCCACCATTGCGGTCACATCCTTTTCCCCAACCTGTGCACCCACGTACATTAGTTTATCAAAGGGAACTGACTCAGTACTAACCGCGTTAATCAGGGCGATCGGATTCAGCGCCGCATCATTCGAAGAAGCACCATCCTATTCGGCAATCAGTGCATTCAACTTTTCTTTCCTTGGGCACTCTCTGGCAAAGCGTGGACCTTCACACAAGTAACAAGCAACCTTGCCCTTCTTCGAGGACGTCTCCTCGTTCTTCGAGCCACCTTTCTGCTTGCCCTTGCCTTTGAAATCCCCCTTCTTGGAGTCTTTCTTTTTCTTCCCATCGGACTTCTCCTATTGGGCGTGGCCTTTGCCCTTAGAAGAATTTGAGGAGCCTGCCTTAGAGTCTTTCGCCACACGAAAATCCACCAAAGCATTAGCAGCCGCGATTGCACCAACTACGTCCTTCACATTCTGCCTCCGTAACTCCATTTGAGCCCACGGTTGTAACCCATATAGGAAATTCAAGAGCTTGTCCTCATCTGACATATTCTCAATATCCAGCATTAGAGAACTAAAAGATTTCATATAATCTCTTACCGATCCATCCTGCTTGAGCTCCTTCAAGGCATCCCTCGCGAGCCAAGAAGTATTCATAGGAAGGAACTGATCCTTGAGCTCCTTCTTCATTTGCACCCACGTCTCCACGGGAGTTCTACCCACGCTGATCTTTGCAGAGGTCCTCGTCCTCCACCAGAGCTTGGCATCCCCATCCAAGTACATAGCCATCACATTGACCTTTTCAGCATCGGATAGCCTAGCAGCCACAAAGTACTGATCCATATCCCACAAGAAATTCTCCAGCACCTTGGCGTCCCGCACGCCTTCGAACACCCTAGGTTCACGTACCTTCACAGAAGAAAGTTGAGGTGTAGAGCTTTCACCTCGCCCGACGTCTATGGTTGCAACAGCACGCCTCAGCACATTGATCTCGAATTGGGACTCCTCTTGTGCCTTTAGCATATCCTCCATCTGAAGTTGCAACTGTTGGATCCTTGCCTCCAACATCTCGAAGCGAGTATTGTGAGAAGTGACTTCTTCCTCCCCTTGAGGAATAGGTCCAATCAGTGCCTCCACCCTAGACACACGTTCAGTTAAGTTGCCTCCTACAGCCATTTCGAACTTTGGCTCTGATACCAGTTGTTACAAAGGTCACCTTTGGGACTCGAACTTTCACCGAAGTCTATCGCCAAACACCCTTTGCACGGCAATCTCACTTAGATCCGTTTAAGCAAGATCCAGCCCTCAACAAACCCTCGAAGTGTTTACCTCGCACACACTCGAAGAAACAATGCTAAGAAAGCAATAAGAACAAAGGCAACAAAGAAACACAGAGATACGGTCGAAACCAACTTTATATTACTTCCCTCAAAGAATACAAAGAATGCTCTCTCTGATCAAGTGAGTAGAGCAGAGCTCGAATGAGCTATATATAGGCATCCTAACT
>JAOTAZ010000219.1:11255022-11266357 GCA_025629785.1 Erythroxylum oxycarpum
ATTGATTAAAAAAATCCTAAGAAGTTTGAGTCTTTATGATTTCTTCTTCTCCTATTTATTATTATTATTAAACTGTCTTTTTTTTATTCAGAATTGAGTACAAAAACGGTCACGGTGCAAACCCCTCACAGGTTGGATCAAACTCAACATTGATAGTGTGTGCAAACAGGTTGCTTCCTTAGCTACCGCAGGGGGACTTCTACGGGACAGTGGCGATTACTGACGGGGAGGATTCATACAAAATCTTAGATGGTGCACTCCAATAATCGCGAAACTCTGGGGCGTATATATCGGGTTGACCCTTGCGTGAGATTTGAGGTACCGACGGATCGAGCTTGAAGTAGATTCCAAAGCAATGATAGATATCCTCTCTTCCCCAGATCCTGTGCCGGGACTCTCCATCCTATAGTTCTCGGTATTAAAGAATTGTTCACCAGAAACTGGATCATTGTTTATCGGCACATATATTGAGAGAGCAATAGATGCGCCGACAGACTTGCTAACTATGCCGATCATTTTGATGTTGACGTTACTTATTTTACTACTACACCTATAGGGTGCTATATTATCCTGCTAGAGAATTTATCAAGAGTTTGTTTCCCGCATTTAGTTGTGTAATCTCTGTTCAATTTCCCTTTAAAAAAACAGGTTGCAGTCGTTTTAACACAATAAAGAAAACCAAACACAAAGAACAGTGACATTCACGCACCAATTGAAGCGCGTTACGTCATCCCCATTCCCACCCCAGTCAAAACTCTCCTCCACCCAAAAGCCACAACCCCCAACACCAAAGTCGTCTTCCCCTCAAGTCTCTCTCCCCTCATGGCCTCCCAACATAACGACACCGTCTTGGACCACGACCTCGACGACGACGACGAGTCCTTACAATCACAGGACGAAGACGACGATCTAGAGAACGACGACGTATTACCCGACGAGGACGAGGACGAGGACCTCCCCTGCGTGTCTCCTTCCTCCACTTCCGTGCCTACCGCTGTCCCCTCGTCCTCCGTTGTTACCGTCGCCGTTAACGATCCATCGATCACCGTCACGGAGCCCACTCCTGGCGCTAAACGGCAGCGTGTTGGCGGTGATAGCTCGGTGATCGCACAACAAGAGGAGAAGAAACCACAACAGTTGGACGAATCGAGGCGATTGTTTCAGCGGTTATGGACTGACGAGGACGAGATTGAGCTTCTTCGAGGGTTTCTCGATTACACGACGCAACGCGGTGGCAGCCACCATGATACGGCACTATTTTACGATCAGATTAAGTGTAAACTCCAGCTTGATTTTAACAAGAACCAGCTTGTTGAGAAATTGCGTCGTTTGAAGAAGAAGTATCGGAATGTTGTAAATAGAATGAGCTCAGGTAAAGATTTTTCTTTCAAGAGTCCTCATGATCAGGCTACGTTTGAGATTTCACGTAAGATATGGAATACTACTGGTAGAATTGCTGTTGAAGATGGAAATTTGGATGATGACGATACAAACCCTAACCCTAGCCCCAATTTGAATTATATTAACGGAATTGAGGCTACACCGAGGTCTAGGAAACGGGCTCGGCCACGATCTTCGATTGCAGCTCCTATTGGCAGTCTCAAAATTGAAGAAAAGCGTTTTGTCAATGATGGTTTTGTGGGGAGTAGTGATCATAACAATGGTAGTAGTAGTAATAGCAATGTGAGTATTTCAGGTTTGATTGAGGGGACGGTCAGGAGCTGTTTGCCGCAGTTGATTAAGGAGTTTCTGGGCAATGGTGTAGCAGGGGGGTCTTGGCTAGGAAGAGGGCTTGGTGGGGTTGCTATGAATGCAATCCCGTTGAGTTTTGGTGGAGGGGAGATGATGGTTGATGATAAATGGAGGAGACAACAAATATTGGAGTTGGAGGTTTACTCCAAGCGTTTAGATTTAGTTCAGGACCAGATTAAAGCCCAATTGGAGGAATTGAGATCAGTCGGCGGGATTGGTGGTCGGGATTTTGGGGCGGCCTTATAGCTGGTAAAATGTTTGTTGGTCATGGTGGTTAATGACTGTGTAGGGGTGATTTACTTTTCTTTTTTATAAAAGGCTTGTGTTTTTCCATTTGATGGATAGAACAGTTATTGAATAATGATTTTCTAAAATTGTTTAGCAGTTGATATGTGTTTTACATGTGTATATGCTTTTATGCATAGGTTTGAATGACTTATTAGAATAAAGTAATACAATTATCTTTATATTAGATGGTCCCAATTTTTCAAATTCATGCATTGTGTTCTAGAGGACTTGTTTCTGATGCATTGCTTGAGAGCCATTGAACTCTTGCTTATATGGATTGTAATGGTTTTACTGGTCGCAAGCTGAAAGCAGAGGCATCTGCTTATGGACTGAATGAATTGACAATTGGAACTTTTGCTATCATAAAGATAGAATAGTTAATTATGATTCTTACATTTGTGGGGAGAAACTCATGAGTTTTGTTACTGGTCGTATATGTCCTAGTGATCATTTTTTTATATATATTATTGATAGGTGAATTTAATCTCTATCAGGATTTTAGCCCTGGTAGAGGAGGATGCCTTTGACACCCTCTGCAATGAGCCATAAGGGCCATCCATAATCCTAATTGTCACATATTATTGAAAAAGTGATCTAAGTTGATAGGCTGCCTGCAGTTTACCGACCTGCCTTTTGTTGCCTGTGGCTGGGGAATCCGCTTTTCTATTTGCGTATAATTTGTTGAAATGCTTATTGTTTTTGGTCCTTTTGTTTCATCCTTGTTCGTAGAGAGTTCTTCCGGGTATACCATCTTTTGCGTGCATTGTCTTAGGGTTCTATTTGCAGATTATTGTGGCCGTCTGGGTAGTGAAAACATGTGATTTGTGGAAACAGAGACTTTAGCAAGCCTAATATCTTTTTAGGTTGTGTGTGTTGCTTTAGGCTATCATCTTTGTAATTCCATAAGACTTTCTTTATTATATGAACCTCCTATGATAGAATCCCTAGGAATTTCGACCAGAGGCAAACTTTGGTAATAAAAAATAGTCAAATGAGACCTTATGAATTTTAACTTTCTGATAATCTAAAACTTAATTTAGATACTATGACGAATTAGAAAAGTAAAATTTTATTCTGAGATAGCTTATTATGTGATTTTATGGAATTATTAACAAAATATTTGCATGGAAAAATTTGAAGGCATAAAGATTTTAGCTCACAAAAATGGGATTGGCGAGCATGCAAGAAGTGGCCGTCAAATAATCAACTTGGGTTTGGTGTAGGTAAGAAGCGGTGAGACAGCTAGGCATTGCTTCAAAATACACATCCTCAAATTGATGCCCGTCTATTTGCACATAAGATACCAAAATATTGTTCAATTTTTGACATGAGATTAAATTGATATATTTCTTTGCCAAACGTCTTTCGATATAATTTAATTTCATTATCACTTACAATGTCTTAATCCTAGCAATAGTTCAATCACTTTACCACATATAAAAGTAAAAAACAAATTTCAGTTAAAAACTTATTACAATGATAGACATAATGCATCAATAAAATCTTGAACGATGTTTTCATAATGTTTATATGAAATACGTTGATTCTTCTACACACAACTCTCCAATAGATATGACATTATCAATATATGTTTTTAACTTTAT
Organism: Erythroxylum oxycarpum; assembly: GCA_025629785.1. NCBI lineage: Eukaryota > Viridiplantae > Streptophyta > Magnoliopsida > Malpighiales > Erythroxylaceae > Erythroxylum > Erythroxylum oxycarpum. The sequence goes on from JAOTAZ010000219.1 coordinate 11,258,667, forward strand.
TTCTAGTCACCTCATTCTTAGTTTGGAATTAATAGTTATACTCGTAAATAACAATCATCATTAACTATTATCACCAATATCAGTATATCAGCAGCCAAGATTGTGGGTTCGAGTCCCACCGTGAACGTTCAACGTGTTTCATTGGTAAGCGTTTTCAGCTTTAACCCACAATCTCGTCTTCTTTCAGCTGAGCTATACAAATTGGCATTATTTACAACCAATTATTGAAATTTCGCATTTTCTTGCTTGTTAAATCTGCAGTTTCTTTTTCTTAGCCACAGTTTACCACTTCCATTGATAAGTATATTGCTACAATTTCGTTAATCAACAGAAATATTACTTTACTTTCTGAAAATACTTATTTCATCCACATTTTTACTAATTGTCTACAGTAATGGTAAACAAAATGTCCAGAAATGAGAGAGGAAATTTTCAAACTACTCTAAGTTCTCAAAAACTTCCGTGTATAGCTGCTTCTCTCGAGCTTCCTGCTTCCAGCTACAGTCTGTACCAGAACTCCACGTCGTTTTTGCTATCTAAACAATATCTGTCTTCCATTGGTGCAACAGAACTTGGTACGCACCCTTGTGCGATGAATACTCTTCAGAAAAATTTGGTGGATCTCCTAGAGTTCGATTTCCTTTATTTATCGGATTAGACAAAGATGATGCATTGTCATAAACTGCACTTTTTGGTGCTCCAGTGTCATGGCAACTGCTACCTCGAGCAGCAAAAGTTTTATGAAGCCCTTTTTTGAGATGGGTATGCCAGTAGTTTTTATTTCATTGTCTGTTCTTGCTGGTAATTTTGCTGCTATGGTAGACCATCAGCATTGAAATTGTAATAACTCGTTTTCATATCGAGGATTAGAACTTTAGCTTTATATTAGAATTAATGAATTGCATATCTTTAACATACACACACATAAATGATGATTTTGTACACATTACAAAGATAACATATGCACTCAATTGATTCGTTCCGAGGTATGAAAAGTTAAAATTGTTTATGATGTGAATTGTGAAATGTTTATGCCTTGCATCTTTGTTTGATTTTGGAATTAATTGGTATAACCCAAAAATTGAGGGATTAAGACGTACATTTGGGCTAGGAAAAATGCCAAATGATAAGATAAATTGATGCATAAAAAATTTGGATGATTTAGCCTATAATTAAATGACATTTGGCATTAATCATTGTGTGACAAATGGGCTGGTAAGTTGATGACAAATGGCATAGTTGATTAATAGATAAGTGACAGCTGTAATACATGACATATGACCTAGCTTTAATGGTGACATATGACAATGTATACTTGATACATGTTGAACATGCCTTTAGACATATGGTCATTCTATTAGATGACATCTAACACCATAGGAGCAAATTTGGTTAAGCTCATTTCTTGTTCTTTCTTCTCTCACTCCCAGCACCGAAACTCTTTTCTTTCACCTCCCTGAACTTGCTTATGCTTATGCCTAATTGTTGCACAAATAATCCATGTTTTAGCCTCATAAAGTTAAGTAAAAGATCAACTTGAAATTGCCTTACTAAACCTAGGCAAAATGCATTTAAGTTTTACCTTAAACGTGTGATGTTTCTGCTTACTTGGAGTACTAGATTGGCTTTATCTTTTTAGCTGGAATTGGAATAAAACATGTAAGTAAATGATTAGTGTTTATAGCATGTTATGATAGAGAATTTATGATGATGAATTAGGATGAATTACATATGATGTTAATGATTGATTGTGCTGGAAATTTTTGCATAAACTTATGTACTTTTCTATTGTATTTTTGCATGTGCGAAAACAGTAAGTTAATGATTGTTGTATGGATGATTTAAGTTAGGATTTGAGGTATAATTGATGAAGAATTCATGGTAAATATAGGTGTTATTGAAGTGTTCTTGAATCTAGAAAATTATAGTTGTAGGTCGAAATTATGGTTTCAATTTCATCTTCCTCTTTCGATCTATTTTACATATCTTTAGAGCATGAATTTGAAGAAACTAAAACAATTAAAGTTGTAGATATAGATCTTAGCTTGACTCCTGTGAAAGTGGCTTGATAAAATAGTGACTAGAGCTTGAGTTATGCTTGTTTCTCTAATAATGCCTGTGACAAACCCTTGTGTAGGAGCCTTATATTATTTCATGATTTTTTAGGACTTTAGAGCTCGAATTAGTCCAAGTATAAAACATGAAAAATGATTATTGATGCCCTATTAATGCTTTTGTGAAACAGTTTGGTTAGAATATATCTTGATAAGTTTATGTAATTAATTGAAGTCATAACCTAAAGAATGGATTGTTTTGATGTAGTTGAGTTCAATCTGAAAATTATGATTTGTTTAAGGAATGACTGAGTTCTTTTAATGCAAGCATGATCTTCGGAACATGAGAAATGTGTATAAGGTATGGATGAATGAGCATTGAAGAAATTGGGGTAATTATGAATGAGACTTGGGTAATTGTATGAACATATATTGCTGGAAAAAAAAGTATGGTGAATGCATAAATCTAGCTTACTGAAAACCCATATTTAAAATAACAATTGTATGTGTGTTATGAGGCCTTTAACTATGAAAAATATTCAAGGATAAGTGCAAATTATGATTTGATAATGATATAAAGATGTTCTTATGAATGTAATGTAATTCAAAGCATGTAAGTGATGAATTGGGAATGGTTGAATGAGAGATAGGAAATGGTGTAAGTGTATAATCCTAGGAAAAAGAATGATAAATGTTTGAGTGATGAATTGAAAGTGATCAAGTGTATTAAGGTATAAACCTAATTGCAAACTACATGACGCACAAACAATGATGAATGTATAAGTATGTTTTGTGAATAAAATTTCATACCCAGAATAATCAACTGACATGCATTAAACATGACATATATACAGGTGTAACTTTGAGCATTCATTTCATTGATCAATTATTATGTACATGTTATATTGATTGATTTAGAGGCACACATCGACTGACACCATCCAGACATTGCCGGCACGTCGAGACAATAGGTAACTGGAGTGTACTGTGAGTTAACCTAGTTGTGTAAACTCAAATATTTATGCTTATGTTTGAATTATATGTATAGTGGGTAACCTAGATGTGAGATTTTGATTGGTAATGTGTTATGCTCAAATTATGTTGATTGAATTTAATTCCTCTATATTGAATTGATATTGATATAATTGTGATATTACTAATTCAGACAATTGATTGTCAGAGGAGTTCGATATTTGGGACCGTATTGGGAGTGTTTGTTATTTAAATGTGAATAAGGAAATTGAATGCTCAACTATTTGTCGAATGCTGGACTTAGATTTGAAGAATTGTGAAAATTGAATGTGCTCATTGACTTAAAGTGACTGATGATATATTATGTGAACTGTTATACTCCATTACATGAGCATTTTCACATAAAGGAGTTATGATCGGAGTAGGCAACATGAAAAGAGCTTTAAGCTCAGCTGTGCGCATCAGAGCCTCAGGCTCAACGTTTAATAAGCCCAGCATCCACATCAGATACAGGACAGTACTGAAAAAAGTTTGGTATCCACAACGAATACTGGACAGTGAAATCTGCACTCGGTTACAACAAAGTTAAAATGGAATGAGTCTCATTTGCATTTGCATTTGTATCTTTAAATGTGTTCATGATATTGATTGCAAATGAATGTTGAACTATGTTGTGTTGATATTGAGAAATGCTTATGACTTTGATGGTGATAGGAAGAATTGTGATAAATGAGTGTTATGTTCTAAAATGATTACATGATATTCCTGTATCCAGAATGTACTTTTGGAATGATTTAAAAAGTGATTGCATTTTTAAATGTTTCTTGTATTATTATGCAAATTGTAGAATATGAGTTATAGCTTTGAATGTAGTGTTACTTTGATTGAGTTGAATGTTATTCATTGATATATATGTGTTCTATTTTGAGTGAACACATTGATGATGGTTCACTCATTAAGTTCGCAAAACTCATCAAAAATACAATGTTGATTTTCAGGTACTAAGAGGAGACCTTGGTAGTAGAACAAACTAACTAAAGTTTAGTACTATTCATTTTGGATCAAGATATGGCTCAAAGGTCTGGTCAGCTGTCATATGAGGATTTTAGATAGAGTACTTTGTATAGTTTTCATTTCATGTAGAATCTTTTGTTTAAAACAGTGTGATTATAGATGGTTTCTGTGTTGTAAATATATGGATGGTTTGTAATGAAATAACAATGTAAAACATGTTTTGTTAATTAAATGAGATAACTTGGTTTTATGATTACCTATGATATGTATGATACCATAGTAAGTGAACGTGACTACTCTAACATGTCATTCTCGTAGGGTATGATCTCGGATACTCTCAAGAATTTCAGCATATATCTTATAGTAATGGTGTGTTACAGAAATTACCAAACAAAGTTACAATGTTTGTCTTGATTCTTGAGCAATGAAGTACACGAGAAGCAACTATATCAAGGAAAAAGGGTATATATTAAGGCCAAGAGTGAGAGAGAAAGGTTATAATTAAGCTAATATATAAGAAAACTTGTTTCTTGGCATTTGATGAAGATTAACGATAATTTCTCCTCTTCATGGCTCAAGTTTCCTCATTTAATGTCCAACCATAAGTAATTTATCCATTAGAGTCTACAAATCTTCCCACATCTTAACAAACATGATAAGAATCCAAATAACACTTTAAGTAAGAGATTATTGAGCTAAGTGTTGCAAAGTGCTTCCATGTCTTTGGTATTTTTCACCATGGTTCATGAATAAACAATTTTAGAATATGCCATAGATAGGATTGTTAGCTTATACCCTATAGCCAATCGTTTTGGTTGTGGTTTAGTGACAAATTATTTGAAGACATTCTTTATCTTATACATATTTAGATGTATATGATAAAGTTCATAGGATAATTATACAGTGCAAATGAAATTATAATGAGATTATAATTATGAGATTCATATTACATTTATGTATTATTCCTAAATATTCCTAGTCATTTTTCTATTAAGATTGGACATTAATAAAACGTAAAAAGACTAACACATGTTTTATTTTTCCTTATGAAGGAAGTAGTCGATTTCATAGGCCAAAGTATAGAGATACTTAAACAAATGTGTAAGTGCTTGTTAAAGAACAAGTTCACTGAATAAACCCAATATGAGAAATCTATTTGGAACATTACTTGTATATCTATGAAATTCTTATTGTGATGATTGTATAAGTGATCAGTTGACTTGACATCAACAAAGTTATCTTGTATAGGGATTTCTACATTTTGATACTATTTATGACCTATTTAATCATGAGTTATTCAATCAGTAGTCATTAGATGTAGCATGTATTATATGGAGATAGTTGTGTAATCAAGATAGGATTCATCACCTTTAAGTAATAGAGAGAATGTTATGTTATTCTTGATTAGTATTGATTCGGAAAATCTTTAGCCAAGGTAGAATGATGTTTTGTAAATAGTTTACAAATATCATTAATTGAATCAATAGTTATGTTAGAGAACTAATATGATTGGACACAAAATAGAGTAGACATTAATTACGTGCTCTATGTCTAATTGGAACATTAGTTGATGAAATAATTGAATTGTACGAAAAAATCATGTATGGAAAGGTAAGTCAAAACCACTTTGACATTTCTAAATATTTGACTGGTCATGATGCGTTGCTAGACGTCAATCTTGATCTATGATTAAAAATTGTTTAATTGGAGAATTAAACATAAATTAAAAGAATTTTTAATATATCTAATTCTAATTATGAATTAGAATTTATAATCATTGCCAACATATTTGAGAACCTAATAGGTCTCCTATAAAGAGTGGGTTAAGAGAACAAAGTTAATTTATTCAAGTTGGACTTGATTGTAAAGTTTGAAAAATTTTATGATTAAATATAAGATATTTAATAAATAAGGATCAATATGAAATATTTAATTTAATTTGGGCATAATTGGTATTTAATTAGAATTATTTGTAATTCTAATTAAATATTAATTGAAAATATAATTTAATTTCAACTAAAATACTAAAACGTCCAAAACTTATTATAAATAGGTTTAAGTTCAATGGAGCTAGTACTTCTTGCTAAACCCTTATGTAAGAGTTATAGAGTTCTCTCAACCTTTTCTGTGGATACCGTTAGAGCTCGGACACTTGTGCAGTTATAGTGGTTAAGACAGATTGGTTTCATGAACAGTTCTAGAGATACAACAAGATATAGATCAAGCTTTGGAATAAGTTGTGAATTAAGTTTCCACTTTATTATGATTTGTATTAATCATTTTATAGAATTAAAGAGATTTTAGTTTTCGAGAAATCAAAGGTTACAAAAAAATTTCTTAAATATTCCGCTACGGTCAAGATCGGAATCTAATCTGGTTTCCCAATAGTGGTATCAAAGCAGCCTTTAATTCTATGATTTGATTAGGTTGTTTGGTTGTTATTGATAGACAACTGGAATTTAAATTAAAATTAGAATTGTTCTGGTTGTGTTTGCGCATTCTGTGAAACCCAAAATCTTTAAGAATAAATTGGTTTGTTTTACTAGTTTGCAATGATTGAGAACCATGACAATTTTTATGTGCTTTTGGTGAATGTATACTTCTTTTTGGGTTGCGTTTGCTGTGCCCCGTGTAGATGTGATTTGGGTGTTGTATGCGTTTAATTGTTGAGGTTGAAAATCAAAAGCTCTGTCCGTTTTTTTAACATGAATTCTAGAAAATAAATTGAGCATGTCCCCATAAGTTAGGAAACTCATAACCAATGAGTTTTGTGGGTTACAAGATTTCTATAAAAAAAAGGCACAAACAGTTGTGTCGAACGTGGTTTGAATGTGGAAGATAGTTTTTTCCAAACTCTGGGTTTTACGAACACATTGCCTGCATCTGTTGTCCTTGTGTGCATTCTATAATTGTCTCTCTTTGTGCGCATTTTCTGCCCGTGTGATGTTTGCAAATCTGCGAGTTTGCATTACTGTTAGGTATTGTTTTGGTGTTTTATTTTGAGTTTCTTGAAGCCCTTGTTTGGATCCTTAATTGCACAAACAATGAACCTTATAATTTTTCTGGATTTTTAGAATAAGCGTTTGCATTTTTAGCTCCTAGAATATGAGAAAACGTTGGGGCTATGTTGCTTGAATTCTGGTTGATTCTATGTGTTGGTGTTGCTTTCTCTCGATGGAACATCACCAATGACTTGCAGTCGGCCTCTGTTGCCACGAGCGACGGAGTCAGTGATGAGATCACCACTGGTCGAGGGCGACAGTCGCCCAGAAACCAATGGCAATAGTCGCCCAATTTAGTGGGCAAAACACGCCCACAAGAGGAAGCCGCATAAAGGCGAACAGGCCTGAGCACCACCAACGGTGGCTGCATATGAAAATAGACGACGGGGTAAGGCAAAAATTAGGAGAGGCATCGGTGAGGGCTTCTGAAAAAAAATGGGGCGCGTGTATGTGTAATACACGGGCCCCTTAAGCCAGAAACTGCGTTTGGAGGAAGCTTACTGGGACGTGTAGTGCACGCGCCAGGGGGTCCTACACCTATTATTGAATTTAAAATTTTTAAGACCTTTTAATTAAATTTTTTAATTAAAATTATGTAGATTTAAATTCGTAATAAATTTAGAAAATTGTTTTCTAATTGTTTAAATTA
>JAOTAZ010000219.1:11266457-11278395 GCA_025629785.1 Erythroxylum oxycarpum
ATTGACAACAGTTTGCACCCTTGTTATGTACTCAGATACACCTTCGATTTCCTTCATTTTCATCGACTTAAGTTCGCCGTGAAGAGTTTTTAGCCGAACTTGCTTCACACGCTCGGTACCTTTGTACGCCTTCTCTAAAGTCTCCCATGCATCTTTCGATGTAGTAGCACCAGCTATTTTTTCAAAAATGGCTTCATCAATTGATTGATATATAATGTAGAGTGCGATTTTGTCTTGCTTGCGACTCTCCTTCAACACCTTTAGTTGGGCCGCCAAAAATTCGTTCATATTTTCCGGCTCGGTGTACCTGCTCTCAACTACTTCCCACGCATCTTGCGAGCCGAGCAATGCCTTCATTTGGATGCTCTAATTTTCATAATTGTTTTTGGTAAGACGCAGAACCATCATGTGGCCACTCGCTATGCCGATAGTTGACATGGCTCTGATACCACTTTGATAGAAATAACAATGGTGATTATCAACAATAAGGAGCTAAGGAAGAGAAAATTAGATAGTTTCTGTATAAAACTCTTATTTCTCACTCTCTCTTTTATTACGACAATAGCAAACATCTATATTTATAACCTTAAACATCAAGATAGACTCCTAGAAAAAAAACGTACATGAATAAATGCAAAAACAGAATTCTAAACAACACTCTTAATTATGATGTCTCTTCCGTAAACTGGCTATAACTTCTTATAGGGAACTCTAAACGACCAGGGAATTGAACCATCAGAAACTAGACTTGAAAGCACCCCAAATGCATACGTTATACACCAAAAATAGATAACGTTTGCCTTTTCAACTTCTCATTTAAAACAGCCTTAAAATCTGTCTATTTTACTGTTACTAATTTCACAATTAAGTTTAGTCATTCAACAGGCTCGTTGCTCAGACCCATAACTAACGCCAAATTTTTTTTCCAATAAAGAAACTCATAAAAAATTTAAAACAAGTTTTTAGACTAATTGTACGGTAAAAGAAAGATAATTTCAACCAGATGTGAGCTTTCTTTTATATGAAAAATGTCGAATGGTCTCCGACTCACCTCTCTCTCCCACGCCGCACGCCTCCTCTCTTCTCCAGACTCACCTCTCACTCATATGATCTTGTCTTCAATTAATCTCTCATCTTAAGGTGTTGGGTATAGACATCATGAAATATGAGTAAGTTTAATCTAGTTCATATGGTCAAGTTATATATGGTATGGGTTCCAGCCTTTCTACTAGAGGTCGGACCATATAGTGGAGAGTGAAGTTTCAAGTTTTACACTTAGCTCAAATTAAATAAATAACTTGGTTATGGAGTTCTAAACTCTTATTCAAAATCTAATTAAGTTTGGGAGGTTTTGGAATTTATCTTAATATGTACGCATGTGAAAAATAAATCGAAATTTATTGAGCATTTACCAGTTATGAAAGCTTTTTGAACTAGTTTTAAGCAAATCCAGTTGGAATTAGATTAATTGTATAACAGGATATAGCCAATGATACGGAAGGTACTGTACTGGCCGAAAAATGGTAGGAAATGGGTAAACGTCGATACCGGGATCAAATTCTAGTCGGTACCAGCATTTACCGGACGGTATTGGCTGGAACTATTAATTCCGGCCAATACCGAAAATTTCAGAAATTGCAAGGACTAACTTGCAATTTCCGAAAGTTTTAACTTAAAACTACCCCCTTTCTGGATTCTTCTTCGGTCTCCGACTCACCTCTCTCTCCCACGCCGCACGCCTCCTCTCTTCTCCGGTCTCTCTCTCGGTGTCTAGCTCTCTCCATCTTCTCGCCATCAATGTCTCGTCCAGATCTCCAGTCCTCCTCCTTCAAGTCTTCGACCGGTGATTTGTTTGCTTTCTCCCTTGGAGGCTTCGTCGGATTGGTCTCAGGCTCTCAAGCCGCTCCTCTGTCCTCATCACTGTCTCTGTGCCTTCGACGCACCATACGACCACCGCAGGTCAGAGCCTCAGACGGACGGACCACATGACCCTCACCAAAGACCCAATTGTTTTGGCCTTGGATGTATGTTTTTTATTTTGTGTTTCATTTTTCATGAAATTTTGAAATTAATTGGTTGTGATTGTGTTGTTGTTGGAACTTGGATGATGGTGGATTTGGGGAAAATCCTAGAGGTTGATTTCGATTGAGGTGGATTTGTGTTGTTGTTGGATGATTGTGTTGTTGTTGAAGATGAAGTGAAGTGAAGTTTTGATTTTTTTTTTCGGTTGTTGAAGTGAAGTTGAAGTGTTGAACTGAAAGTGAAATTGAAATTGAAATTGAAATTTGTCATTTTGCCTTGTGGAAGTGGATTGGTGATTGGTCATTGTTGGTCCGATTGAAAATTAAGTTTGGAATGGTGAATTGGTGATTATGATTTAGACTTTTAGTAGATTTATGAAATTAATATTGAATTATTGTGAATGAAATTGAATTTGACTATTTGAATTTGTGCAATTGAAATTTGAAATTGAGTTTAATAATTAAAATCAAATCAGCATTTAAACCAAATGTAAAATTGTTAAATTGATAATTAAAATTAGTAAAATTGAAAAAGCTTAAATCATTAATTGACATATTTTGGTCATTTGTTAAATGGTCATTCATTTTTAATATTTGGGTATTGAATTTTGGTCAATAATTAGTTAAGTATAAAATTATGGAATTAGAAATTAATAATAATTTGATTGTAGTTAATAATGATAGTATTTGCTTATTTGAGTATTAGTTTTAGCTAGGTAAATAATTAATTGTTCCTAAAAAAGTTAAAAGATGTTGAACTTTAATGGAATGGTAATATATATGTGTAGGGAATTATAAATATTTAAAATTGGTAATGTTATGAAATTGTGATTTGTGAATATGATGTATACTTGTAGATTCCAATTTATACTTATAATGTCGATTAAGAATTATAAAAGCATCATATATATTTAAGAATGAAATATAAAATGGTGTATATAATATTATGGTGTGTTAGAAATAGAATTATGAATGTTTTGTGTTAATTAGGATCGGAAATTGTTGGATATTGAATGAAATTATGATTGTTTTGTAATTGTTAGGATTGGAAATTGTTGGAAATGGAATGAAATGAAAATGAAATTATGATTGTTTTGTAATTGTTAGGATTGGAAATTGTTGGAAATTGAATGAAATGGAATTGGAAATGGAAATTGTTAGCATGGTTGATGTAAACAGTAAACTAGTAAAGTATACAATACAGCTGTATAATATATCAATATAGACTATTTTGCAATTTTTAAAAAGTTTAGGGACTATTTTATAAATTTAAAAAATATCCCGAAACGGTACCCAGTACCGACCTGTACCAGTACAGTTCCGTTCCAGAGCCCAATCCGGTATCGAGCTCGGTACGGTATTCATAACATTGCTCGAGAGACATTCTTAGAAAAGAAAATTCATGTTTTGGCATTACTAACCTTCTGCCCTGAAACTTGACAGAACTGCTATAAGATATGTGAGATTATGTGCACTTGTTTTTCTGTTGCTTCTGTAAACAACAACAAATCATCAACAAAAAATAGGCGAGAGAGACTTGGACCTCCTTTGCTCAAATGCATTGGTTGCCATTACCCTTGCTGCATCGAAGAATTAATAAGATGCCCCAATCTTTCCATACACAGTACGAATAGATAAGGAGACAATGGGTCACCTTGTCGAATCCCCTTAGATGGAACAAAATGCTCCAAAAGTGCTCCATTCCAATATACTTGCATTGAAATCGAAGATACACATTTCATGATTAAGCAAATCAAGGCTTTCGAGAATCCAATTTCCTGTAAGGTATCCTGAATGAAATCCCAACGAAGTCTATCATACGCTTTCTCCAAGTCTACCTTAATTACGAGGAAGCCAGACCTCCCTTTCTTTCTTTTCATCGAATGAATAGCTTCTTGAGCTAAGATAATATTATCTGTAATCAATCAACCTGGGATGAAGATGCATTGGTTAGGGGCCACCAACTTGTCCAAAAACAGTTTCAGTTGATTTACTACAATCTTGGTAATGGTCTTGTATATCACCGAGCATAGACTGATCGGGCGGAATTGAGTGACATGCATCGGCGACGGAACTTTTGGCAGTAACACCATAATCGTATGATTTTATTTGAGCCTCCCATGTTTCATGTTGAAATTTGTTCTGGAAAAACTTCACCACCAAGACACGTACTTGTTCCCATTGCTGTTGATAAAAGTGCGCACTAATCCCATCAAAACCAGGTGCTTTATTGGGATGTATGTCAAATATGGAATTCTTGACTTCCTCAGGAGTAATAGCCCCTATAAGACGTTGCAAGTCATCATTGTGCAACCTTTGGAAACCGCCTGAAATGGGAGATTCACCCCTATTATCATCCTCCTCGGAAAACAACGATGATAAATAATCTTTTGCCAAGGCCCTTAATAAGTCCGGGTCTGACAATATTTCCTACATCATCCTTCAATCTATCCACTCTTAGCTTCCTCCTCTTTGCCATGGTCAGTCGATGGTAGTATTTTGTATTGCGATCGCCTTGTGACATCCACTTACCACGGTATTGTTGGTGCCAATATAACTCCTCCTCACAAAGAACTTGAGTTAACTCCCCCTTAAGCATCTTTTCCAACGCCATAAGGGGTTTAGAGTCTCTCATTTCCAACTGTCACTGAATGCCATCCAGTCTAGCCAAGAGTCGCCTTTTACGGTGAAAAATATTTCCAAAATCATTTCTGTTCCAAACCCTTAATTTTTCTGTAAAAGTTGATAGTAAACCACTAAAATTTGCCATATTCGAATTCCAATTCTCCTCCACGAATAAGGAAAATTGGGCGTTAGCCAACCAAGTAGATTGAAAACTAAAACCTTTCCTTAAGCCAGCCACCGACGAGTTAAGGCTAACCTTCACTGATAGTGACCTATGATCTAAATCCAAGAAAGGCAGGTGGGTGACTGTTGTATCCGGGAAAGCATCTAGCCAAGAGGAGGAGCAAATTGCTTGGTCTAATCTCACCTCGATTGTACCCTTTCGACAGGTAAATTGGGGTCCCACATACCCTAAATCATTCAAACAACACAATTGAACAAATTGCCTGAATTCCTTGCTTACCACGGGCATGGATGGTGACCCTGCTCGTTTATCTGAAGCGTCCAACTTGGCATTAAAGTCACCCCCAGCAACCAAGCCTTTGAAGTATGCCTAGCAATTTTGGGCAATTGCTCCCATAGGAACCTCTAGAGAGTATAGTGTGGACTTGCATAAATGGTTGGGAAAAAGAACCCAACCCCTGCATATCCGATCTTTGTATGGACAAATTGACGATGAGCTAATAACACTGAAATCTCTAACCCCAATTTCCACATTAACCAAATCCCTCTTGAGAAGCCCTCGGTTTCAACCCGAAATGAGAACTCAAAACTAAGTTTAAGTATTATTTTCTGGGCTCTGCCACCTCTGACTCTTGGTTTAACAAGAACTACCAGAATAGGATTATGAATCTTAATGTAATTCTTCAAAATAAGCCAAAAGTCGGCACCTCCTGCTCCTTGGCAATTCCAGATGACGATAGACATTACACACTCAAAATTAGACAGGAATGTCCCCTCCTCTTAGACCAAAGATATTGCCCTATACCCAAGTTGGTAGTCATCAGTGTTACAATCCGGGGTTTAGGGTACCACCTCTTCAACCGAATTCTGATTACCATTATCTTCCTTCATCCAATGCTCCCTCTCATTATTATCAGGAGGTTTAGTAAGAGGTAACATGAACTCAGTTGAGGTAGGCTCTAGGTTTGCAACAGTTGCTACCTCCATACCGTCCTCCGGATCGCCATAATTCATATCCTCCAATTCCCCAATTATATATAATTCAGCACCTCTTACCACCTCCTTGTGCATGGAAATACTGATTGCTACATGGTTATCTATTTTAACTTGCTGGAGTGGCAGTCGAGAAGTGGAAGGAGCATTTCGCCTTAAAAGAACTGGTGGGGTGCCGTTGGCAGCTGCTTCCATCCTGTTACTATTTACTACCTATATTTTGTTCCTCTGGCTTGGTGTGGCTTTTGGCTCGTTGTGAGAAGATCCCTGACCAAGGGAGGTCCTTCGGGTAACGCCCTATGACCTACCCAGTTCCATCCTTCCAAATATTGGAACATTATGATCATTATCAATATTTACTAGAGAGTGTTTGTTGTTTTCCCCCAAATTTTCAGTATTTGATAATGTTGAGTATCTGGAACCTCCTAGCTAGGGTAAGTTGTTGATACTTCAAAAAATCCTGCTGATCCTGGGGTCCGTATGCGTTGCCTACCGTTACGCCATTGGACTTGAATCCACAACCCATAATTCTCCGTTAGAGCTGCCTTTGTCGGAATCGGGTGATCCTCTGTGCGTACCCCTTATGGTCTCTCTGTTGCTGGATCATTGTGTGGTTCATTATTTGGCAGGTCTCTCTGTACTCAGACCTTTGCTGGGCAGTTGCTTGTATCGTGAACCACTATACCACAAGAAAAGCAGATTTGTGGAAGGCTTTCATAGGCGACCTTGATCTCTTCTCCGTCAAGCTCAACTCGAGATCGTAAAGGGGTATTGAGATCGACATCCACTGCTACGTGCACATATTTGCCTCGGACAGAATGTGTCGTAGTCTCATCAATCTTGATAGTGTTGCCTACTAGATTACCCAGTGTCGTGAGGATCATCGGGTGATAACGCGAGATGGGTAAATCTGGAAAGCAGACCCATGCCACTGCTCTGGATATCTTCCCCAGCAATGGGCGAAAGCTCGGGTGCCAGCGTTGGACCGTGAAGACGTGACCCAGCATCACCCAAGGTCCCTGCGTTAAGGCATGCAGAAAATCGGTTTCCTCGATGAAGTTTCCAAGATAATAGTCATTCTCTAAATCAACCACTTTCATCGGTCCAGAGGGTTTCCACATCGTTTTTCGCTCGGAATAAATCATCTTGTAACCAATGCGTTTCTCGAGAGGCTTCACAATTACCTCTTTCTCCCATTTTTGATCTAATTTCGTTCGAAAGGTGCTTGACAATTTAATTCCACTACCAAAATCCCCAGGTACAACAACGATGTCGCCCTCTTCTATCTCCACGGGTTCCTCATTTGGCCAGCGAAGTTCCATCATGTTGTCGCTTGCGGTGGTACCAATCACTGCTGTACTGTAACTGTGTTGGTAAGGCAAAGGAAGAGGCTCCTCCTCGCGAAATCTTTTCCAGATCTTATTTGCCAAATGGCCATCGTGATTGGGAACGAATTCAGATCTTATCGAAGCTTCCATTTTAACTTACTGCTGGTTTTAAGAAATAGATCTCTAAATACATAACTTTCTTAATTAATTAAAAGATGTTTTATGTAATTTTGAAAGGAGTTTCCTTTTAATATTAGAAAATAGTTTTCCAATTAGGAAAATGTAATTTCTAATTAGATTAGAAACAATTTTCTAATTGAATCAGAGTGTGTTACTTATATAATTTTGAAAAGGGAGTTTTTCTAAATTATAATAACGTAAGAAACATAATTTATTGAAAATTGTTTTCAATTACATTTTGTTAAAGGGGTTTAAATAATTGGAAATAGTTGAAAGTTGTTTTCAAATTAAATTAAATTTCTATTTGGAATAGGAATTTAATTCATCTAGGAATCAATGGGTTTGATTTAATTTAATATTTTCAAGGTGTTGGAAGTATTATTTTAGATTTTGAAGATCAATAACTAGAATCATGCAAAACTTGATGATTTATGTATATAATTTGATTATGAATTGATAAGTTGCATGTTAGAATATATGTTTGATTTATTATGCATATCGAATTGTATGTTTTATATGTATGATATTTTACATACAATTTTCTATTTAATGAGACAAACAAAATTAAATCTCTTATTAAAAATATTAAGTACATAGTTTTAAACATCATTGTTGCCTTCCATTGTTATAAGAATAAATCAGATTTCTATTTGTTGTTAGACTTGTTAAAAAAACTCATGACCACTTTTAATCCAAATATGTTTAGTCTTATGACAATGAGTTCTACGTAACTAAATTTGTGTGATTTGAATGAGCAAATTCATGATCACATGAATTTAGAGGTACGATTTAAAATAATATATAAGATATATTTTGGTAGAAGTTGTCACCTAAAGAAATTAGGAGTCACATGAGATGTGATTGATAAAGTTATTATGTACATAATTTAAGTTTAGTTGGTTTGTTGAGTGAACTCATGGCCAACTAAATTTGAATGGGATTAGCCCAGTAGAAAGATTAGATTAATCTTTTTGAATAGTAGTGAGATCTATTATTTCAAATAAAATGGTGACAGTATCCAAATACATGAGTAAAGTCCTAATCTCATTTAATACTCATGGCATATAATGTGTTACTTGATTTTCTTACATTTATTTTGTTGTGAGTAGAATTTACCTTATTTAGTATAGTTGATACTAAGTTACCGAACCAAATTTCTTGGACATAGGCTATGTTTGAGAAGAGTTCTCAAAGTTAGAAAAGAAAATTTTATATCCATTATGCAATTTCACTATAATCCATGTTGAGGATTCAATGACAAAGTTTTAGAGATATGTCAAAATCATATAGATGAAAAAATTTATTAACATTTAATTTGAATAATGTCTTATAAACTTTGATGACAATATGTAAGATGTATGTCGACACCATGATAGCAAGATGCAAGAGGTTGCATATGGTAGAACTAAAAGGTATAGTACCTTGATGAAATTGTTTCACTCAATTTAGCCTACTGAAAGCATAAATATGAACTGCAATTAAAGGCATTTGCTACAGAATGATAATAGTTATCATAAGAAGAAAATGATTGTATGACTTTTCTTGTTATACATGATATGATAAAGATTATATATATTTCTAGTTCATGCTTATAAGTATTTGATACTGAATTTAGATTTAACATTATTATAATGTTCAATGCATGACAAGAAATATATTAATAAGTAAAAGTAGTTGATCCAATTTTATAAAATTTTTTTGTATAAATTGGATCAAAGGAGACTTATGTTTAATATAAATGGCAAGAATAAAAGTTGGATAACCGAGTCTATATGTTTATGCCATTTTGGTTAAATTAACATGATGAGAATCATAAAGTTATATACAAGGATATATGTAACCTTTTGATTATGAATTTTATGAAACTTTTTAAGTTGAAGAATAATCCAATCAATTTTTAGTAAAAGAATGATGATGGTAATGAATTGTTAAATCTTATAAATGTGATATATTGGATAGAATAACTATTCATAAGAGAATAATACTTATATTTCATTTGATTATGAATGAATTTATGTGATATGTATTAAATGAAAAAATTATTTAAAATTTTGAAAAGTTCAAATTATTTAAATCTAAATAAAAATTAAACATTGAGAATGTTGAAGCACTTTGATGAGATCGTTGTGCTAATTTTTAACTTTTTGGTTATCTATAGGGAATGAGATTTTTTGGTGAAAACCTTCACAAATAAATTTGATAAGAGTATGGATTTATGTAAGGAGGAAAATTCAATATGAGACATTGTATGATGTAATATTATTTCTTCTGTAGCGATGTCTAGTACAATGACTTACCTTCAGTCGTTCTAATTAGATCAGTTAGCAAGATTCTATATTAGATATGAAATGCTAAGTCTTTAAAAGAGTCAAAGTTAATGATTCAAGGATGTGATGCTTGGTTGAAGCATACATTATCCATTAAATTTGGAACTAAATTAGGTAATAAAAGGTTATGAGATATCCAAAGGTTGGATATAATCTTATAGACCCATTGAACAAATTGTTTATTTTAATGTATACTTATAGGAGAATAGTTCTTAAGATAAGTAGAAGGAGTCAAATGAAATTTGGAAAGTTCAAATCTCATGACAATACATCCAATTGAAACTAATGTCTTTGTTAATACATTTGATGTATAGTTGACAGACTATGAGATATTGAAATATTCACTTTCATGATGAATTCAAAGAGTTTATTTTAAAGATGATTACGAATTTATCATGTCTATAAGAAAGTTAGTGAGAGTATAATTTTCCTCTTCAACAGGAGTATGTAGAGACATATTGCTCATAGAGAACAACAATTCTAGTTTTCAATTGTTGAAAATATAATTGTTCAAAAACAACTCTTGTTGGATATAATAGAGGTAAAAACTTAACTTTGGAAATTAGATCTATAGAGATAGATTGGAAGTTGTTTACCTATTCTAAGTCCAAGTACATAGATAATGTATTAAAGATGTTTAGTATTTGAAATATCTTATACTTGTGAAGTATTAAAGATATTAATTATCCTATGTATGAGTTGATATTTGAGTTCAAAGAGATAAGTATTTTACTTTAAAAGTAAATCCCAATTAAGGTTTATTTTACTTAGAACAGTATCATTTTAAGATTGAGAAGTTTCCAATATAGCAATAGTTATTAAGTCATAATACATTTTTCATTTAGTGAAAATGATTAATTGGATCAATACGTTCTTTAGTAAACTTGATATAGTTCCTTGTATTGTTCAAGATAGTACTATGGAACATTAGAGCCAAAAAAAATGTCAAAAAATGGTTTCATCAAAGATCCAATTATATATTTAGGCAAAATTTCTTAATTATGATGTTAGTTAAAATGAAAGTTGTAAGATTTAAGAAAGTGTTCACTATAGAGAATTTTGTAGAATTCTCTCATAAATTATTGTCCTAGAAGTAGCATGATCATCATATGGTGATATGGCATATGACACTTAAATGATTAGCTTGGTGTAAGTGGGAGATTGTTAGTTTATGCCCTATAGCCAATCAGTTTGGTTGTAGTTTAAGAAAAATATTTAAAGATATTCTTTATCTTGTACATGTTTAGATGTATCTGATAAAGTCCTTTTGTAATTATAAATTACAAATGAAATTATTATGAGATTCATACTGAATTTATGCATTATTGTTAAATTTTTTTAGTCATTTTTCTATTAAGATTGGATATTAATAGAACGTAAACATACTATCACACATTATGTTTTTCCTTACGAAGGAAGTGGTCGATCTCATAGATTAAAGTATAGAGATACTTAAACAAATGTGTGGGTGTTTATTAGAGAGCAAGTTTATTGAATTGGCCCTAGATGAGAAATCCATTGGAATATTACTTGTATGTCTATGGAAATTCTCACTGTGATGATTGTAGAAGTGATCATTTGACTTGAGGTCTCCAAACGTTATCTTGTGTATGGATTGCTATGACCTATTTTAATAATGGATAGTTCAATTGGTAGTCATTGAATCTAGCATGCACCATATAGAGGTAGTTGAGTGATCAACATATAATTCATTACCCTAAATTAATTAGGAAGAATGTTTTATTATTCTCGATTAGTATTGAATCGAAAATCCTTAGTCAAGTTGGAATGACTTTTATAAATAGTTTACAAATGTCATTAATTAAATAAATAGTTAATCGAGGAGAACTAATATGATTGAACTCAAAATATAATAGACATTAACTTCATGCTCTATATTTAATCAGAAGATTGTATGATGAAAGGACTGAATTATATAGAAAAATCATGTACGGAAAGGTTAGTCAAAACCACTTTAACATTCCTAAATATTTAGGTGATCATGATATGTTATAAACATCAATCTTAATCTATGATTATAAATTGTGTAATTAGAGAATTAAAGATAAACTAAAAAAAGTTTTAATTTTTATAATTCTAATTATGAATTATAATTATAATTTATAATCATTACCAACATATTTGAGAACCTAGTGAGTTTCATATAAAGAACGAGTTAAAGCGAGCAAAGATATTTTAATCAAATTGAATTTGATTATAAAGCTTAAGAAATTTTATGATTAAATATGAGATATTTGATAAACAAGGATCAATACAGAAT
>JAOTAZ010000219.1:11278495-11289203 GCA_025629785.1 Erythroxylum oxycarpum
CAAAGATTAATTAAAAAAGTTTTAATTTATCTAATTTTAATTCTAATTATGAATTATAATTATAATTTTATAATCATTTCCAACATATTTAGGAACCTAATGGGTCTCACATATAGAATGGGTTGAAGAGAACAAAGTTAAATTTAATCAAGTTGGACTTGAATGTAAAGTTTGAGAAAATTTATGATTAAATATGAGATATTTAATAAATAAAGATCAATATGAGATATTGAATCTTACATGGGCATAATTGGTATTTAATTAGAATTATTTGTAATTCTAATTAAATTTTAATTGAGATTAGAATTTAATTTCAAATAAATTACTAAAACACCCAAATCTTATTATAAATAGACTTAAATTCTATAGAGCTAGCACTTCTTGCTTAAACATCTTTGTAAGAGTTACGGAGTTCTCTCAACTCATTCTATGGATACCAATAAACGTCGGATACTTGTGTAGCTACGGTGGTTGAGATGGATCAGTTTCAGAAATAGTTCGAGGGATATGATAAGACAAAAATCAAGCTTTGGAATATAGTACAAATTACGATTCATGCTTTGTTATGATTCATGTGTCAATCATTTTATAGAATTAAATAGATCTTGTTTTTTGGGAAATCAAAATCGAAAAAGTTTCCTAATTATTCTGTTGCGGTCGGGATCAGATCCTAGCCCAATTTTCCAACGGTAAATTCTTTTGTTGATGATATCTTTGAACGATGAAGGGTTTTTAGTGACCGTTATTCATAGTTCTTTATGAGTATATTTGAGATTGGTTGTTCTCTTTCTCATTACAAAAAAGGATCAAATTTGATTGATGAATCTGCTTTAGTTGTCTTTCACTTTGCAAGCCATCTTAGCAAAACTACTTGTGTAGGACAATATTGCCTTTCTCAAGTAGGGATGGGAGTTGGGCTCGAGCTCGGTTCGACTCTAAAATTTTGTTAATGTTAGGCCTTGGGTTAACATATGTGAAAAGTGAAAAAATGTTGTTTTGCTCTATATATTGTAATCTAACAAAAATGATCTAGTTTTGCCCTAAGAGCAAGACGGCGTCTTTTTACCCTTATTTTTCAATTTTTATCTTATTGTAAAACTACGTACAAAACGATGTCGTTATACTCCAAGTCAAGTTAACAGATGCTTTTTTCCCCTTCCTCCCTCTCTGTCTTTCCTTCCTACCTCGATGTCTCTTGGTTTCATCTTCTTCTCTAGCTTGCCTCAATCCCTTTGTCTTTGTCTGAGTGTCCACGCCCTGTCACCCTACCACTTCACTGCCTTCTTCCTTGTCATCCCCTGCTACCCTCCACTATGTTGCCCCCCATTACCCTCTGCCCTTATTGTTAATAAAAAAGTAGCTTTTTGAACTCTAAAATTAGGTTTTTGAAAATGCTTTGCTTGTGTTTTATGACATCATTTCTCAATGTATGATTAGGAATTATTAGATTTGTTGTATAGTTCAATTTATAAATATTTGTTAATTTATTTTATCGATTTAGATGTTTACACATGACAGACACTTTTATTGCTCTCAAGTCGCATCTAAAATATAAAAATATGGTGATCCATCCTAAATAATCTGAAGACGTTGTTTACTGCATATGAAGACTGCCTATGTAAAAATTTAAATTGCTAGCTGGTGAAAAGCAACACCTGAGATATTGGAAATGCATTTTTGGTTCTAACAACTTATCACCTTTGGTAATTATTGGCTTTAAAGTTGTCAATTGGGAACTATTTACATCAAATAATCATGTGAGAGTATCTTAGCTTATGACAGGGATGTGAAATGGCGAACAATCACAGCGTTGATAAAGTTAATTTGCACTTGATCGATGACATGACAATTTCTAACCCCTCAACTCCTATAGCATGAAGGGAGAGATGGTGTTTTAAGATAAGCTGTTGAATGTGACCCAACATAACAATGTCCTATTAATAAGTGGAATAACCAAAATAATTTAAACTAATTTGAAAAATAACAAAACAAAGATAATTTAAACAAAACCTTAAATAAAGACTTGAGAAATTAAGAAAACAATGGAATTTATTTATCTTAAAGTTTCTTATATGACACAACTTATTGTTGAGTGACATCTTAACTAGAATAAAGTCTAATTTGCATAACTGTTTATATTGCTAGAATTTTATTTTGCTAGATCTTAAAAATATATCTCCCCCCATATTTTATGGATTATCAATTATGATTATGAATAACATATATAGTTATATGTTGATTGTTTCAGATGGATGGACATATTCTTTTAGTGGAGAGCTATAATCCAATACTTGAGAGTATACATGTGGAAACTTCTAATCCCATACCAAGTGAAGATAGAAGTCCAGGTCCATTGAAAAGTGATTTCACTTTAATAAGACTAGATCAACAGACAGAGTAAAGAAAGCTAAATGTAAATATTGTCACAAGATGTTGGTTGAGAGTTCAAAGGGTAGAATATCTTCATTTAAAGAGACATATGTATTCGTGTAATAAAATGAAACGGAAGAACGAAATAACTGCTACGACTTATGACAACAACAGATCAAGGTTTTTATATTACTTCTATGGTAATTATTAATGAACATCCAATATTTATAATCGATACGAAAATATTTAGGATGTTGCTCAACTTACTGTAAGCAATCTTCAAGATCCTAACTTGGAATACAATAAGGAAGGATATTATGAAGATATTCAAAGATAAGAAGAAAGAAATTTTAATATTGTTATTGAATATTGAAGGATGAGTTACAATCCCAATATATATGTGGATAGTCGATAACTAAAATAAAGGTTATATGACAGTGACTGCATATTATATTGTCAATGACTAAACTCTACTCGGTAAACTTCTGAGGTAATTTATATTCTTTAATATTGTTATCATTTATTTATTTTATTATATAATGATTGATATTTGGTCATATTTGTTAATAGTAGGTTTATTTATGTGCTGACATCACATACAAGCAAAAGGTTGGCAACCGTGTTGGTCAACTATTTGACATATTAGAATATCGACCGCACATTATCCATCATAACAAATAAAAAAATTATATCAAGAATGATGTTATGATTGAGAAGGTGAAGAATAAGATGGGAACTTGTTAGTTGGTGGAAGGTTGTATTATATATATTGTTTCACACATATTCTAAATTTGACTGTGAAGGATGGTTTAGAGATGATAAAGGAAGCAACAGATTCTATTTGGGATAGTGTAGTATATTAGAGTGCAATACATAAAAGAGTTTAAAATTTTAAAGAAATTGTATGAATGTTAAGCATTTCAAAGATGAAGAAGTTAGTTTTTGATTGTTTAGCTAGAAGGAACTCAACCTTTAAAATTTTGTAGCCAGCGATTAATCGAATATGTTGAGATATTTACAAAACCGAGAAAAACATATTCTCAGTATACTAGTTTGCTTACAAAAGACCAATAACAGTTCGCTAGAGAACTTTGTGTGAAGTTGGAATTATTTCATATTGTGATTGAATTGCTCTTAGGAATAAAATATCCAACTTCACACAGTTGCTTTAGTAATGTGTGTGAGATTAGAAAAGCTTTATTTGATTAGATGTTTGATTTCAATGAAGTGCTCCAAGTTATGGAAAAGCAGTTGACTAAGAAGTTGAATTATTGTGGGTATATGGTTAGAAATAATGTTGCAGTCATATTTGTGTTAGACTTGAGATACAAGATGGAAGGGGTTAATTTTATATATAACATGTTTTATGGTTATCGAGCTTAAGAGCATGTTGTGTCATTAAATAATTCTATTATGATTTGTTTAATTATTATCAACTCAATTATCAACTCAAATTGGACAAAATTTAGGATCGGGATCGCTATAGTTCATTCTGTTTAACTCCAACTTCATGTTCTTGTTAAGGATCATCTTCTAAGAGCATTTTATTACTTTCATTTATAAAACTCATGGAAAAAAAAGGCTAGGACGTCATATAATATGATGGAGTTTGATAAATATTTAATAAAAGATTGTATAGTCGAAATTGAAGATATGTAGTTCTATGTATTATCATGGTGGAAGAATTCTCGAAATGATTTTTTGATCATACAAGTAAATGCAAGAGACCTATTAGCAATTCCTTCATCTACTGTTACTTCAAAGTATGCTTTTAGGACTTATGATGGCCTTATTAGTACTCATGTGTTTGACTTCATCCTCGTACTGTAAAAACCTTTACATGTGCCTGAAATTGGCTAGATGATGAAGATATTGAGGATAAACTCTTTTCTTTATGATATAGCAATTTCATCTATTTTATTTTTTACCTTTTGTTAATTTGTATATTAATACAGTCACAAGTACCAATGTAGAGGTAACTAGTCATACTCATACTCATTCAACTGAAAAATATTTTGATAAAATATTTGATGATGAAGGTATATTTAAGTGTTTATTAATTGTTAGTAAGTGAATAATATTCCTTTAATTTTAATATTACAGTACTAACATATTGTTTCTACATAGAGATAATGGGATATAAACTATTGATGATTTTGGCTACGACGATTAGCTACTATCCCCTTTCTTGCATTGTAAGTTTGTTAGCTTTAATATTTGTTATGAGAATTACTTATTTTTCATGTTAATGCATTAGTTTTTATAATTGAAGATATAATTATTTTAATTGTGTTTTTTTTTTCATATTTTCAACTTCAAACAATATCTATTGCCATGTTGCTCTCCAATCTCCAATCTCCACTCTCTACTCTCCACTCTCCCAGTCCCAGATTGCAACATTATTTTATGATTTCATCTTGAATTTTTGTAAAATTTATCATTAAAATTTTTTAATTATCTTTTTTAATTATTTTATCAATTAAATGAATATTTTATTTCTCATCAATAAAATACATTTCTCATAATTTCAAGATTTCTATTTAATTAAAGGAAAAATATGAACTTATTTGATTTTTTTTTCTCAATTTGAGCAATTTTCAGTTAAGACAAAACCCCCAAACTTGAAAATAAAACATTGTTTTTCTAATTCAAAATATCGTGGTACATCAAGGTATTATACATTCTGGTAATAGTAACTGAAATTTTTTCACTTAAAAATTTATTTTATAGTTTTTTATACATATTAATAATTGATATGTAAAACAATAGAATTTTATCTTATTCATTTTATTATTTTATGCATGTTCTATTATTCATCCATTAAAAATCTCTTTTTTATTAATCAATTGTAATTTGTATCATCAATTAAATTAATTTCTCATATCATATATTATTTTTTTCATTTCCTATCCTTTATAAATAAATTTAATTTCATCTTATTCATTTTATGTACGTTTTACGTATTCATTCATTAAAAAGCTTTTTTTATTAATAAATTGTAAGTTGTTTCTTCAATTAAATGAACTTTTCATATTGTATATTTTAATTAAATAAAATGTCCAAAATAAACTCTATCATTTGCAAAACGTTTAACTTAAATCTCAAATAAAAAATATTAACAAAGTTATGTTTTCATCTATTATGTGCCACATGAATGCTAATATGACTTAAATTTATTATTTTTATTAGTCACGTGGTTCTATTACCCAAACTTAAATTAACCCGAGTTATCTAGCTTAGTCCAATTTAACCTAAATAATCTAACTTAACCCTAATTAACCTATTTATTAATTAATAAAATCCCAATTACTAGGAAATTCTTAAATTCATTGTTAATCCTCATCTCTTCTTTATCATCCTCAACGTGGAGGCAACACCTTAAAGATTACATATTTTCCTTCAGCCTTTTAACAACCACATTGGTTTCTTCCTCAAGCACTACCTTATACAATGCTGCTCACAACCTTTTCCTAAAACCTCCATCAATCCCTTAAGAAAATCTTCCTAATCGAAACTATAAACCCTTTCGTTTGATAACATTAGCTTGTCCCTTCCTCTTCTCGTCTCTTGCTTGTCCAAGGAAAAATAAATACACACAAAACCTTAAAACTACCCACGTCTTTGTATGAGTCTATCTAAGCAGATTTGGAAGAAAAGAGAACAGAGAGAGAAAATGGTCAATGAGATTGGAAAAAGTGGTGGGAAGCAATGGAGGTTATGGATGTTCAGGAGTTGAAACTCAAGGAGGTGTGGTGATGGTGATAGAGCTTTTGGAAGTCTATTTTTAAGTGGAAGAGGCAAATGTTGCAACATTCGTTGATTGATTATTAATGTTTAAGATTATTTTTATTTTTGAGGTCATTGCGTCCTAGTAGTCAATCTATGTTTCTTTGTTTATATTATTATTTCTTTCCTTTTTTTTAAAAGAAGTTCTATAAGTTATATTATTTAATAGAAAAATTAAGAAATAACCTAATTTTACTTAGTTTTTTTATATGTAAGATTTAAATAATAATATTTATTTAAACTCTCCAAAATTTTAAAGTTTAGCAAGTACTTTGGAAAAATATTAGCTTTTAAAATACACTTTTTACCTAAAAAAAAGTTCATCTTGGTTGTATCCATTAGCTTAAGTCGTCTCTGTTTTATGTACAAAAAATTCCTTTGAATCATTTTTTTAATTTGTAAAAGGTGGGCTAATATTAAGCGCGAGGCAATGGGTAGAAAAGGAAAAGAGAAAAAAAAAATAGTGTACTAAAAATTTTTAACCACTTTTTGTTTTTCTTTCAATCTAAAGATATTCAACATTGGCTCGAGCACAAATTTAGTATATGAGTTCCTAAGGCGTCATTATATAATCTAAAAGGTGTAAATCTTGTTTGGTGGACTATAGTTACTATTTTTAGAGTTTAATTTTAGGTGATTTCTTTTCTTTTCTTCGTTATTTATTGCTAACATTTTATCCTTTGTTTCTCCTTATTTAAAACTTGTTTTATGACCGTTAATGAACTAGGGGTTGCCTTTGATTCGAAGGCGTGTCCATGTATAGTATTAGTGTCTATTGTGTTTGTGATCTACCTTAGTTATATTTATTTTTAGCATATTATACGTATTACAACATCATTAATTGTTAGATTTTGCTTGCTCCTCATATATTTAAGTAGAAAAGGAAGTTTTATTAAGTATTTTATTTCATTATATGTTTTGATCTTATATGTATTGATGCTTTCTTCCCAATATTGTGGTATCAAATAATGGGGCTGAATATTTTTAATAATTATATTTGAATAATGGAGCAGAAAATATTAGAAAGATTATGTGTTTAAATGGTACGAATTACCATAAGTAAAAGAGGTAAGATGAAAAATCTTTTATTTATGAAAAAAGATGCATTTCTCTGTGTTTGCTACTTATAAGCCATAGTCTATAGTAAATGATTATTGAGAATTTCACAATCAACAAATTAGTGGCTATATTAGGAAATGGGTAGAAGACAATTTTCTTAATCGCATTATTAATATGACAAATGTTAGACCTTTATATAATAAGCTCGAGGCACTTTATACTTCAAAGATAGGTAATAATAAGTTATTCTTACTTAAGTAATTGATTAATTTGAGTTAAAATGAGAGAATTCCTACTTTCAATCATTTAAATGATTTATGGGGTGTCATTGATCAGAAGTATAAAATGGATATAAAGTTTTAAGATGAGATATAAAGGCTTTAGTTGCCCAATATTTCTTTGACATGTTATTGAGATAGAAAAAGAAGGATGGTAACAATGAACCATATTGTAAATATGTAGCACCCGGTATCTGATTTACCCGTTACACAGAAATAAATAAGTAAATAGTTGGTGTAAACTATAATTTTTGGTGATATCAAATTAATGATATTTGATACTTTCTTGGTGATCACAGGAAATTGTACGAGCGGATTTTAAAGAACCAGTACAAGAGTAGTAATTTAGTAAATAATGAACAAAGAGGCTTATATAAGAAGCTAACAACAAATAAGACAAAACCTTGTCTTCTTCCTCCTCCCTCACTCACGAAAATCACCATGGAAGTTCTCTTTCAAGGTTTTCAACCTTTGTAACAAGAAAAGGAAGGAGAATCAAGCCAAAGGGTCAATACAAAAAGGTAAGTCTCAATCCCGACACTTCGTTTTACCGATTGAAGTTTTGTTTCTCTCTCTTCTTTTTCATGGCTATGAAACCCATTGAAGAAATTTATGGGTTTGATGATTTTGATGATGGGTCCTTATTCTTTGATGTCTAATGACAATTAACATGAGGAAAATTTCATTTTATGGTGATTGGGGCTAAATCAAAACCTAGGGTTTGGAGTTTAAGCTGTCAATGGAGACAGATTCGTAGGTCCTCCTTATACATTTGTTTTAGATGTTTAACGTCTGAATTTACAGAACGTCAAAACTTAGAAGTTGTAGATGCAGATGTCTACTATATCTCTGAATTTTTTCACGAATTTAGGGTGAGCCCAACAAATGAAAGAGGCCCCGAATTGAAACTGGTTCAGAATACTAGCGAGATTGAAACACGAAATGAACGTTAATTGTTTGAAGACTTTGGATATGGAATTGGTTGATGAGTTCTTCTTACAAAATGCTCCAAAATGTGTCATCTGAGGGCTGAATAAAGGAAATTTTAATTGGATGAGTAGTTTGTGAGATATGACTGAATAAGTGAAGGGTGTTACTAACCTTCGTGATACAGAAGAGAATAGAAACAGGACAGCTTTATAAAAATCACAATAAATCCAAATTACTTCATTTTTTATCCATCTTTGGGTATGTGATATCCATATGAGTCTATTGAAAATGGAGGTTTGAATCACCTTAATTGGATGAGAACTGAATAAGTTATAAGGTTTTGAGATAGGAAGGGTCCAACTTATGACTGAATATTAAGGTTGACTTTGAATGGGAGATTTGGAATCCTTAATGACCGAATTAGAACATGGTAATAAAAGAAAAAATGTGAATTTATGTGTTAACTAGAGGTATGGAAAGTTTTAAAAACATTAAACCTATGTATAAAAAGTTATGCCATCACGAATGAGACCTATGCTGATGGATTAGTGAATAAAATAGAAATCTTTTTAATGATATGTGTTAAGAAATGAGGTTTATGTGAGAATGACCAATGCGGGTATATGCGATTGTTATGCATATTACCCAATAGCTTGTGAAAGCAGACAAGGAATAGAACTAGAAGTCGTACTTAGTACCTCTCAAGTTCAAGAAAAGTAGAAAACTGATCAAAACCCCTGAAGCAGTTGAGGTGAGTATAATCATGCTACTATACTTGTGTAGTAATCCTTTTCTTTTATCTTGCGGCTTGTTGAATTGTTCTCGAACCTGGATGACTCATTTGATAAACAACTTCATGTAGTTGAGTTTAGCATGTTGTATGCTAGATTGACCAGATGATATTCAGATTCTTTGCATCTTCTAGTCCCCTTATTATATTGAACCTATGAATTGCAATTCTTTGATGAATCATATTTTTCTTGTTAGCCATGATTGATGAGTTCACAAGATGCCCAGCTAATAGAGTATATTAACAGACTATATGCACATAGGTAACCCATCAGTGATAGGTTAGATCCGGGTCCTACCTGGAGAGGGCACGCCTCCAGGGACAAGGTTAGGCCAACCTTATCTAGAATCAGAAAAGGGGAGATATGCCATACTAGCATGCCCCTGGCTCTTCCTAAGAAATTCAGAAAATCAGAACTCAGAAATGAGAAAGCTCATAATTAGGAATCTTGTAGAACCCAGAATTCATAAAGAACCCAGAACTCAGAAAGAACCCAGAATTCAAAAAGAAACCAGAATTTAAAAAGAACCCAAAACCCAGAAAAGAATTCAGAAACCATATTCATGTTTCTTTTGAACAATTCATATTGAGCTTATTTATTGATATTCATGTGATTGTCGTATTTGATATTACTACCTGGTTATCCGTTGATGTCATAAATTGTTGCTTAGAATGCCATAGACCATTCTTGTGAAGCTAGCCTTGTGTTACCTAGCCTCACAAGCATGGTAGTATGTTTATATCTCATTGAGTCGCGTTGTAGACTCACCTCTCACTATCATCATTTTAGGGGATTAACAAATCGTACAAGAGAGAAATCCAAGCCTTTTGAGACTCGTTTGGATAAACAGAAAAGTAATGTTTTGGCATGATGTTAATTGTAGATGTTTATAGTTTCTCCATGGTTTGTCATAATCATATGTGCATAAAACATGTATGGATATGCTATGTTATTGAGAATGATGTCAGTTGATGATATGAGATGATCATAGATTAGTTGATTATAAGTAGACAATGTTTGTGAGAATTGTAGATTTGGATCCTTAATTCTTACAACCTATTAAGCAGGTATGAGGATTAATTAGACAAATGAATGGGTCATGTCAGATTTTTAGTAGAATATAGAAAAGTTAGGCTTATTATAGGTTTTGGTGGCAGTAAGCCTACCCATTCCCTAGTTCCAACACTATCCAAAAGGTGGGTCGTGTCAGATGGTATCATAGCCAAAGGTTGTATAAGAGTAAGGATCTTGTGATCTATACGATGGACAAAAAGTATTAAAGAAAAGGTTACGATGTAAATATGTATATGATATGGAATATGCATACGATATTCTTGCATGAGCATGACACCATTGTTAGATTGTTAGAGTAGTGCCCTAAAGACAATCGTCTTCAGTGCTTTTTGTTCAGACTGTCTGAATAAATAAAGAAAGGCATGTTTCATTAATTTGATGTTCTTTATGAATTGATTTTGATCTTTAATCAAATTAATG
>JAOTAZ010000219.1:11296387-11314970 GCA_025629785.1 Erythroxylum oxycarpum
ACATTTTATAATTAATGTTGGTGACATTTTTTAACTAATAATAAATTGAAATAAAATAAACATTAAAAATGGAATGCATTTTATAAAAAAAAATAATTACATGTAATATACAAACTAAAACTTCTTATCGTCGTCACTACTATTAACATAATTTGATCCTAGTAATTATTTGTACAAACTAAAACTTCTTATCGTCGTCACTACTATTAACATAGTTTGATCCTAGTAATTATTTGACTATCTTTTTAAATTTATTCATTTCTTTTACATTATGATTTAACTTCTTTTCTGTACATTGTAACTTAGTCTTGAATGTCTAGTTCTTCTCTTGAAACATCGTGACATATGTTGGTCATAAAGAAGATGCACCAACAAGCTCTAGGTCATACCCCAAGTCTTTTGATACACCCCAACTTTGTACCAAGGACATTGTTGCAAATGGTCAAGTTTAAAAGGAAATTGTCGTCAAGTTAATTAAAGTTATCTCGGATTATCAATTTAATAAGGAACAAGTATTAAAGTCAAGTTACTGTACTGGGTTATTGCTGTTCTTTTCCAATGGATATTGGAAAATTTAATGAATAACTTTCTTCATTTGAGTTTTTCTCGATAAAAAATCTTTCGACTTAATCACTGAAATTTTTCCTTGGTAGTTCTTGCTTGTATAGTTGTTGTTCGAGCACGTACGATTTGTTGTTGAGTAGCTCTCCTTTTCTAAAAAATCCGAATACATGACCTCTCTGCAAACGTACTGCATCCCTATATGTTGATTGCTGCACCCCACCTGCTTTCTATTTCTCAAATAGAAAAGCCTAGAGTTCATGTTATTGATGTCATCATTTCTGGACATACAGTTACAGTAATTAGTAAGTGGAAAAGTTACAGAGTTATAAAGACTTTTTGCCACTAAGACACAAAAAATTCAAGTAGGACTCCAATCAAATAATTTGCGAACAGTGAGAAGGAAGCATTTAAAGCTTCCTTGTCTATATTATCATCAGAAGATGATATTATCCATGCAAGTGTACAGTGATAGAGAGAATTAAGGAGCGAAAATAAACCAAAAGGGCAAGAGTTTTCCATGATCACGAGGCGAGCTACGTATGTGGCTTAACAATCATTCCTGTATGCGTTGAGGGGCCGTAACTTAGATAGGGACATCATGAAAAATTATCGTGTAAGGTGTAATATAGAATGGGTCCAAACATAGGCAGTTGTCATTGGTTCTTGCAAATCCAAAAGGGTCTATGTCTCTAAGCTACAGGACATGAATATCCTCAATGCCGAAAGGTCCCATATCTTCCCCCTTTTGTCTCCAGATACGCTATGGTGGTGCCTGAAATTTTCCTATGGGCAAGGGGTAGCTTGGTCTAAAGACCTTATACTATAATGCATGGGCAGTGGAAACCAGAGACAAATTAGTCAACATCAATATGACAATCGTCTCTCGTTACTGAGCTTACTTTGAGGATCAGGGTTGCTTTGCTCAAATACATTATCATTAAGCAGATAGGTACATCAAAGAGATAAGATCAATAAAAAGAATCAAGAATAATTCTTTCTTCTTTTGAATTCAAAGATAAGGTTAAATTACATTCATTCTTACGCTATTATATGTGTGGATCAAAATTTGTTATAACCACCTCTTTGCCCTCTTCGTAAGTAGAATTAGATTAAAAACAGAAAATAAGATTGCGATATAGGCAGACCGGATAGGATAAAAGGTGCGTAGTTAGTTATGTTATCTAATAGTATTGATATGAGTTTAATACTAACTCTCCATTTTTTCGTTGGAAAGTTCACTTAAGAGTTATCTCCAATTCAATTGTCAAGTAATAAGACCTTTGTCATCAAAAAACCCATTTCATTCATTGTTAGATCTATATATTTTTACTTTTTTTTTTCTAAACGATAGAAAATCACTTTTACTAAAGGCGGGTTCTTCTATCTAACCTTACTCTGTCTAACACTGTCCAATCAAAAAAATATTGTTGTTTCTC
This sequence comes from Erythroxylum oxycarpum, assembly GCA_025629785.1. NCBI lineage: Eukaryota > Viridiplantae > Streptophyta > Magnoliopsida > Malpighiales > Erythroxylaceae > Erythroxylum > Erythroxylum oxycarpum. The sequence goes on from JAOTAZ010000219.1 coordinate 11,298,388, forward strand.
TTAAATTTTACAAACCCTGTTAATCTTCCAAAATTCGTGGCTTATGAGTCAAGCCGACCCCATTCAACGTCCTCATCGTCTTCATCTTCATTTTCACAAAATCAAAAAAATTTGTGCATTCTCTTTCTTTCGAACACTAAAAAAGCTCAGATTCCTTCACTTTCACTGATATTCAAATCGCTAGAAGACCATCGCCAATTGGAACCCCTCTCACCATCTCATCTCTCTTCGCCCTCTTCCTATACCTTGTAATACCTAGATTCCCGAATCTCAATCACATCAAATGTGCGACTTTTACGAACGAGTCTATTATTGAGCTAATTTTCTCACAAACAAGTTCATTATTGAGCTAAACAACTTGAGTGATGAATATATTCTCTGATATTGCCTTTTTTCATTCTATCACAAAAGAAAGGATCAGAGAATGATAGAGAAAATGCAGGGATGTCTGGGGATAAAAAATATTGATTTAACTTTGAAATTTTTAAATTGAAGATATTGCAAGAAAGGGGACCAGGAATGGACGACGAAGCATTGGCAGTGATTTCAAAAAAAATGCACGGGATTGATGCAACTGAACTTGGAGTGTTGCCTAAATGTGACAACAAAAGGGTGACTTAGGCAGCGCAAAACTGTAAATTGCAAGAGATTAAAAGATATAAGTTTCAAATTTGTGTGATAATGTGAAAGTTGATATTATAAATTTCTTGGGGTTCTCAAGCCGTCACTCGAAAAAATAGTCCCTCTATTTGGATTTTCTCTATATCATAACCAAGTAATATTCTTCTTGTGACATGGATGTTTACTTTGCCAAGGGTAGCTTTTGGAGCTTCGGAGTGTATTTGGATGAATTCTTTACGAAGTTCAATTGTAATCTCTTAAATTGATAATATAGTGTAGCTTTTTCCTTTTGCTTTTCAATAGCATTTGTTGTCTCCACAAACTCAGCTTTATATAAACATGTATCAACTCTCATAAGCAATTGTCATTCTTCTTCAATCTTCCTGAGTTTGTTTGATCAATTCCATGGAATCTTTATAGTGTTCCCAAATACTGCCTCTCTATGTAGTCACCACCACTATTGATCCAAAACCAATACAAAATTACCATTTTGAAGCTTTTGAGAGTATCTCAACTTACACTTGCACAATCGTGCAAATTAAGTCACGACCATAACTTGCTTGGGATACGTAAGATCTTCCCCTGGCTCCAAGAAAGAAGTATTATGAAATTAATATGTTGGAGGAGAAGAACAAGATTGACTAGCATCAATGTATAGACCCATGTAAAGTAGGATATGAAAAATTGAAAGGGTTAAACAGACAGATGAGGGATGTATCTTTTGGTTTCAAGTTATTCTTGATAATGGTAATTTACTTCAAAGGTCTATTTATTTTTTAGTTGGGCATCTCCTTAATCTTCCAAAAATGATGTGACACAATTTTGCCTTCATTTAATCACATTATTGTTGTAACTTCAGAAATATTGATGGGCTAAATGTTCAACCATATCTCTTTTGTAGGTTCACTCTGTGATTGAGGGAAATTGTAGCAATTCAGTTCACCAATGTTTGATCTTCTCATTTTTCCACACAGACAAAGGCATGGTTCTGCAATTTCCCTATGTAGAATTTGATATTTGTTTTTAATGAATGATTTTTTAATTACCTTAGATAGATTCTTTCCTCCATATCCTAATTTCAACAGTCATCCACCCTTCTTTTTGCTGCGTTAAGAAATCAATGTGTATCTTATGATGTTTGCATTTTATGTACAAACACATAGTAATGCAAATAGTTTTGCAATGTGTTTAGTAGATAGGGATGATTTTTGTTTGTTTGTATTTGGAAGACCAAAATAAGTTGGAAAGTGGAGTGCTCTCTTTGTCTTCATTATATCTTATGCTCTCTGTTTTGGTATTTTAACACTTCTTGTTATTATTGTCTAGTTCACTAGAAGTTTGTCTTTCTCTTTCCCATTGTTTTCCTTTTTTCTTCTTGATAAAGTTCTCAATTTTTTTTGTGTTTCATCACTGTCAAAGATGTGAGGTACATTTTTAGTAGATAGGGATGATTGTCATATTTGCAAGCATCTTTCAACAACATGAGTCAGTGTTGCTGCAAAATGTCGCATGATTCATATCTATTGTTGGACTTACTCAGAAGATTAATAATTTCATAAGTTAAGACTAATTAACTTCAATAATTAACATTAAAAAAGGTGAACTACTGCATGGAAAACAACTTCAGGTCCAATAATTCAAGTTATTTAATGTTGGAGTTGTTATGTGAAAGCTGACTTAAAATCATCGACAATCATCATATTAGTATTGAATAACCCTTCAGGTACATTTAACTACCTGTTAACCACATAACGATGCACTTGGACAATCTCATATTGATTTGTCAATCTTAAATCAAGATAAGTTTAATGCATAAATTAATTCAGAGTTTAAGAAAATGGCTTATCCTCATTCATATTAAGAGACTGAGACAACAGTCTAAATGAACATTAAATTTTGTTATTCTTACGCTTCAGTGACTATTGTGCAACCGACTTTTATTCGAGGAAAAGCTAGCTTAAAGCATAAAAGATTTCAAATGAAAGTTCGGAATCAAAGTTTGGAGACCCTTCATATTAAAGCCAAGGATGCATAAAGCTCTGAAACCCACAAGCAAGAAACATAGATTTAACCCAAAAGAGAATTGCTTAGTGGGAAATTATAGTAGAGTTGATTGTAAAATGAAGATATTAATCACCTTAAGTTGTGTTTATTACCCAAAATTGATTCCTTGTGCCAACAATAATTCACTCCCATAATTCATTGTACTGCAAAAAAGATCAACCAAGAAATTAATAATTAAAATGACAATATTAATAAACGAATATTTCTCTCTGCAGATCAGAGATACGAGAGATAGAAATGTCATAATATATGCAAATCCACTAATGAACCTAATTAGTTGTAGAAATCGTCTTTATCAAATGGGGCGTCGCATGTACTGCTTCCAAGAATCACTTCCTGCTTCACGACCAACCCCCGTAGCCTTTTCATCTGCAAAAGCACCACCAATTTAAGCACCATTTGTTGGAATATTTACATTTGCAATTCCACATTCACTTTCATGTTGTCTACGTTATCTGTAATCATGTAAGCTCTTAACCGACAAAATAGTAGAGTACTCCAGAAGAAGACAAATTCATGGTATGATATTAGTATCCACATGTCTAATGTGATGGCAACTTATCCTTTAATACTCAACAATGTTTTAAATGTTTCTCTTTTTTTATTCTTGTATATCTTGAAAATTTCATTTTACAAGGTATTTTAAGTTGGGATCTTGATGTTGTTGGAGTGAGGTGAGAAACATCGTAAATCTTTAGCTATCGACTATGGAGAGTGGATGTCTATCACCAATGGTCATATTAGCTAACAAAAACTTTGATATGTTATTGTCATAAGCTGTAATAGGCATTTCTTTCTTTCCTTTAATTATGATAAACTCATATTTTCTTATCTTTTTAGTACTTTAACACTTAGTATTTGTTCCCGTTTTCTTTACAAAATGATTAGCTTATCTTACTTTGTACTCTACAGGTACTTTTAGACATGAAATGAAGAATATGAGCTAAACAAGGTAGAATTAGCGCAAATAAAGTTCATATTTGGAGAGGTCGAAATGAGCAAGAATGGTTGAAGTTGTAGAAATCCTAGTCCTATGAGGATTAGGAATCCTAATTGCACTAGGAATCCTACTCTAACTAGGATTTCTTATTTTGACGATTCGTGGAGAAAAGTAAAATCGGTGAAAAAAATTATGGATGATGAGTAATCATAATTCTACTAGGATGAGGAATCCTACTTTGACTAGGGATCCTAGTTCCACAAGGATTTCCTATCGGCAGTGTAAAATGGATTTCGTCAAGCGCAATCAGTTTCGTCAATGAGTACACAACTTCGGTAGCAACCTTTTGGAAGATTCTAGAAGATTTGATGACATGGCAACCCTTCATTGGTCATATGATGATGTCATCCAAGTGGTCAGCCACCTCACCATGCCACATCACCCTCCTTTCCACCGTAGACGCCACAGATGAAAGCATACATTGCCAACTCATGCGTACATGTGTATGGAAGCTTCCTCCACCGTCCTTGATGTTTCCAAATCCACCTTGAAGTCTGATCTCTCTTCCACCTCCTCAAGACCAATGTAAATTGCGCTAGATATCAAGTTGAATTCGGACTGGATTTCTTTTCCACGAAGTAGTGGATTTCCAGATGGACCTTTCGACAATATTGGACTTATATATGAAGATCTAACTGTTAGATTGGGTTGAAAGTTTGTGTGAATCAACTTAACTCATTGACCTATTTGTACCTAAAATTTGAGCCGTACATTATTTTCCGTTTGAAAGTTATACAATGTCGAAGTTGCCCATGAGAATCTGCCAGAATAGTGAAATCCAAGTTTGGCAAAGATTACAAGTTCAACTCCGTTAAGGATGTGTATACCGACCTATACCTCTATATATAGGGTATTATTTGCTCATTAAGTGTTGGACCCCAAATTTTTATTTTATTTTATTTTATTTAGTTATTTATTTATTGATCTATTTTATTTTATTTTCTTAGAATTTAGTCATTAATTAAGTATGCACAAGTAGCAATTAAAATTTAGAATAGAAATGTTAGAATTAAAGTACTAAGAGTGTACAAGGGCAAATTTGGCAAGTCATTTAAGTTTAAAAGCCATAAAGCATTAAAGGAAAGGCAAAGTAGACATTTCACAATCATTAAGGGTATAATTAGAAGAAGAAGTGTAGTCTTGCTTTTAAATGAAGAAGAAAAACGAGAGTGAAAGAGAGAAAGAAGTGAGTGTGTCGTGCTTGAGAGAAAAGAATGAAGAACAAGTAGGGTCTCATCTTTTCTTAGCTTTTAGGAGAGATTTTGAAGTTGTTCAAGAAAGGGAAAAAGAAAGAGGTAAAGAAGAGATTCCATTTGAGCCAATAATCTCTTTATTTGGTGAAGATTCAAGATAAGTTCATTTTAAATCCTTTAGATTTTTGGAAGGGTTTTAGTTCATGAAGCTTAGGAAATGCATGAGTTTGAGTATTCTACAATCAATTTTAGTGAATATGCTTTGTTTGGGTTCTCAATTTGTATTCCTATTGAATGAGATTTTTGACAATGTTAAAGGGAATCAAGAAGGATAAAAGAAGCAAGAGGAGAGGCACCTTTAAGCAAGTTTATAAGCAAGGAATTCAAGGTGTGTTACATGCTTATAGTTGTGTTAATGAGCCATAAATGTTTTTCCAAATCAATAGAGTTAAATGATTTTAAATTGCTTCATAAATGTTGCATTTATTACTCCTTGAATGATTTATGAAAGTGCTACATGTTTGGTATATAAATCTTGTTAATGATTTATGAAATGAAGATGAAAATAGTATTTGAAATTTATCATGCTTATGGAAATCATATTTTTTGAAATGTGATCTTTTGGGAAATATGTTTTCAAGTCATGAAATTCATGTTGTGTGGGTTACCGGTGGTCCATTCTGTTATGTCACGTGCACGTTGACCATGTTAAAGGCTTCTCCCGCCTGTCCGCTAGTGGCATGGAGCTCCTTCACATACTCCCTTATGTTTGCTAACTACACAAAACTATTATGTGGGTTTGTGATAGTCCTTTATGTTATTATTGGAGATTCGCAAGAACTCCCACATAGACCTACCCGAACCATTCTGATTGCTTATGTGTTTATGATGTGTTGACAAGTTTGATGAATACATGATTTATATTGTTTATGAATTGTTTGACAAGTTGAGAATTTGAGAAATATGTGTTATATGAAATCAATAAATACTTTTAATGGTTTTTGCTTGTTACTCCGTTATAAACTTGTTACCTATGAGCTTTTAAACTCACCCCCATTCTTCCCTATCTCCAGGTGATGAGCAAGAGATCGAGTGATCGAGAGTCAAGGCATCACTCGAATTCTGCATATTTTTGTATTCTAAGTTAGTTTTTGGAAAACACAAGGCTTTAGCCGCATTTCAAGTTTTACTTGTTCATGTACGTTTTGTATGTTTGGGTTATGAGAACAATGTTGTATTATGGGTTAAAATGCCCATTAAAGCTTTGTAAAACTCTTCTTTTGATGTTAATAAAATGTATTTGTGTTTTAACTAATGACTTTCCAAGTTCACATTTCTTTCTCCAGAGATTAAGATTTAAAGAAGTTCTTTTGTACAAGTTTGTATTTTATGTTTTGGTTGAGTGGATAAGGGTTGTGGAATTGTACGTGCAAAATGTTTGTGATGGATATTCTGGTTAGGGTGTCTAAAATCGAAGGTTTCCCGCAATGAACCTTTCTCGAAGGTTATTTTTGTGTGATTTTGGTACCTTCCCCACTGCGTATTTGTCCCAAGAGGTACTTGCGTTAATCTGGGGTCTTCACCGTGACAAAGCCAACCTTTCGCCATGGCGTATTTAACTCAAAGGGTGCATTGGCTTGACCTTGGACCTTTGCCGTGGTGAAGCCAAACGTTGGCCACAGTGAACTTCTCCCAAAGGGTCCTTAGAATTATTGCCACGGTTTCGCCGTGGCGAACACATACTTTACTGTGGTGAACCCGCCATTGTTGGCAACAAAATTTCTCTTTACAAATTGAATGTTTTAAACTCCCTCTCGCCTGACCTCTACTCGACTGTCTCATATGGTCGCCTCGAGATAAGTAACAGGATCGGGCCTAACAGGGTAATATGCTCACTTTTTATGATTTCAGAGTTAGACTCTGGAAACGGGGCCCAACATTAAGTGGGGTTCACGTTCTCTTTCTTCTTGTGCTAGGGCGTGACCTATAGCTTCCTTCTCTTCATCTTTTTCCCTTAGAATTAGGTTTCTTTTATTATTGATCTTACCGAATGCATTATGAATTTTTTTAGCTAGATTTCTTTTTCCAATTGTAAGAGATAATAACCTCTAAACCCTAATGTGATTCATGAGAACTTTTTCTTAATTATTCTATGTAAGATTGTGTGATGACTATGAGTTTATAATCTGATCTTAATTGTTGAATCATGTGTGTTGGATTAAAGTCATGAATTTGATCTTGTTTATATGATTTGAATGCTAAGTTGATGTTTGAGGTAGAAGTTGTTGAGTTGATTAATTGGTAGTAGCAAAAACTTAAGAGATTTATATAGAAGTTATCAAATATGATTTGTTTGATTACAACTTTGGTTTGAATTATAGATAGAAGTTATCATGATTTAAAGTCAAGATCTTTAGCTAATGTTTGAATTGCTCTTGCATAAGTTTATATTGATTAGAAGTTATGATGTACGAATTTATGTTTGAAGATTAGTTTACTTAAAAGTTAAGAACAAATTGGTTGATCCATTGTCACACACAAACTACACATAGATTATCTTTTATGTTCCATGATTGAAATGAATAGGCATTTATTGGTGAACTCTCTTGCAATTGGAAGCTTGTTAAAGTTGACTTCTTTTATCTTTAAGATTCTGAATTCTGTTGAATCCTTTAGAATTAATTTGCTTTAAGACTTAGTTGTTTTCTTAGTTAATTTTCCTTGAATTTTCGATCCAAACTCCCCTAAATTCGTGAGTGTGTGTTCTCTATTGTTTCATAGCTTCGGGTCTATTTTTCTTTAATTTATTTCTTAGTCTTAAATATTAGGTTAATTTTGCTTTCAATTTAATTGTTTGAATAATTAAATTAGTAGTATTAATAGGTCACATAATTTGCATGTTAGAGTAGAATAAATCACACTAAGATTTTCCTTTATTTTCGAATATCACCTTAGTTGCATCCTTTAGATTAGATGGTTACACAATACCACAAGCATCCACATAGCTTTTAGGATTAATGTGGTCACGTAAATTAGTTCTAATAATCAAGTAAAAGTTATGATCTTGTTCTCTCATGATTTGCTGCAACCAAACTTGCTAAAATAGAGTTGATTTCAATCTGATCTTACTTTTAAATTGCTTTGCCGTGACATACATAGGTTTATTATAGTTAGATTTCGTTATACATATAGGACATTAGTTTATCATTCATATAATTTAAATAACTTGTATAGATTGCATTTAGTTAGAATAGTCTCTGCATTAATTTTGTCCACTATTGCTTGATTATTAAACATAATGATTTGTTTGAATTGATTTGGGATTCATACTTTATAGTTCTCCTTGGGAACGATCCCTACTTGCCCATACTACTTGTGCTAGCTTTTAGGTTTAATTTGTAAAGCCTAACGACACCTTATCAAATTAGGTTATGGGTAAAAAATGTTTGAACTCCCGATACAAGCTTCTTTCTATTACATAACTCCATATGTCTCTTCTGTAACATCCTGATACCCATGTTAAGGCTAGAATAGTGAATTATGAGAAAATACTGAGAAATTAGAAAAATGCATATCAAGCTTAAGTTAATTATGACATGCACATTTTTGCACAATAATATGATTGTACATGCATTTATTGACATTTTCTAGATATAATTGAGTTATTAATGTGATTAAAATATGAATTATGGATTATTTGTGGTAAAAATCTACTTGGAGAAAATTATGATTATTTCAGAATTTTTGGTAAATTTTAGGGAAAATATTGAAATTTGGACCAATTCTAGTACGATATATGGACTGATTAAATATTGACAAATGGTTTACATGTATGGTGACATGTGGCAATATGGAATAGTGACACATGTAATACATGCAAAATAGCCATGTAGTCATGTTTTGAGTAAAGAAAGGTTACTGTATCTTGTTTGTTCTTCACTGGAATCACCAAAACACTCTTTTGGTTATTCATCACTGAATAGAAAATTGTTATTCTTTTTGTGTGAAATTGACTCCTTTTTATTACTGGAACTATAGTTGAATCCAGTAAGTAACCCTGATGATATTTTACGACGTAAATACATACATGCATGAGTGGGTTTGAGAAGTGTAGTTTTGGTGATGAATGAATTAGATGATGGATTTGTGAAATAGGAATTATTCAAAAATAGTATGAAATAGATTCTGGTTTGGATGTGCAAAAAAATTCACATAAGTTACTGTAGGAATATTTATACTCTGTTTTGGTTTAGAGAAATATGTACATGAGTTGTTTTCACTGTTGGTATGTGTGAATCTGTGGAGTGTTTATATAAATGAACTAAAATGAGTTTGATAATAAGGAATGAGGACTTGGTGAGATCTTAATATAGAAAGGAGTAAAATGAAGTTAAAGTGTAGATGAAAGCGAAAAGAAATGCATCAAGTGAAAGATAGAAAAGTGCAGAAAAGTGGAAAACTACAGTAGAGAGAGGAAGTATATATGAAGTTTTGGATTTTTGATGTTTGAAGTGTAAGTTTGAATATGATTTGTTTAGAGTTATATTGGGTATAGAAATGCATAATAGATGAGTTAGGAGTGGGAAAATTTGGCAAAATAAAAAAAGAAGAGAAGAAGATGAATAAAACGCAGTAAAGTTCGTCGCGACCAACTCTTCTTGGTTCGCTGTGGCTAGTTTGAAGGATTTCCTCTCCGAAAAATTTCATCGTGGCCAACTCTTGGGTTTGTCATGACCAACTTTTAAGAATTAATTAGGAATTTTCGTCTTTGAAAAAGTTCGTTGTGGCCAACTTTCCCTACACTGCTTTAGTATACTTCGATATTTAACCATATCTTGCTCTGTAGTTATCCAAATGGGATAATTTTTAATTTGGAGTAAACTAGAGACATAGGGATACAAATTGTCTGAAGAGATCAAAATTTAATTCTATCTCTAAAAATTTCAAAATCTGATTTGAAGTTGAATACAAAGTACATTTATAGTTCAAATAACAGTCCAATGTAAATTAAGTATAACGTTTGGAATACTAAATCAAATTGTATGATCTTAGTGTCATTAGAAACTTAATACATTTGAGAACAATCTTCTAGAAGGAAGTGTTGCCTAATTGTGTTAACTACCTTATTAGAATGATCATGTAAATTTGACCCGAAAGTATGTTGTTAGAAAAATATGAAATGATCAATTAGGTTGTGAAATTAGTTTCACATTGTTTTATTGTGATCCAAACCTTAAGTACAAATTACATCTTTGAGGGTTTTGATATATGAATGAAATGGTGATAAGGATCACAATAAGATACCTGGGATTGTCATTGAACATGCATTGTGAATATTGTCTGTACATAGATGTGCATAAAGAAATACTAATTCATTTGTGCATAAGTGTGATATATGTAAATGTGCTTTGTATGATATAGAGGAGCACATTGGACTCCAGTCAATCATTGGCAAACCATCCAGGCAATAGCATATTGGAGCGTATTGTGAGTCAACCTAGATGAATTTTTCCTATAATTGATTGAATATGTTTATCTTCCAAATATTAACTGTTTGTGATTTGTTTATGAATTCCGAACTTAAGGTCCGAGGAGTTTAATATTTGGGAATGTGTTGGATGTGTTTTGATTGCTTTGATAATTCTAAATGATATTGAACGCTCAAGGAAAGTTGAACGCCGGACTTAGGTCCGATGACTATGAGATTCTGACTGTGCATCATATGTGACTGTTATACATAACATATTTTGTATTTGATGCATTTCATAAAATGCATGCTTAGATAAAGGCGTTATGGTCAGAGTAGCTAGTTTGATAGAGCTGTGAGCTCAGTATTTTTCATGTAGAGCTTTGCTCTATGAATTCTGTTCTGATTGATCCCAATGGGCCAATATTTGTATCTGTATGTGAAAGGCAATCGGTCAAAATAATAATAATGAACCTAAAGTCTTATATGCATCTGTATTTATATATATCTATTCTGATTCGCGATGATTACATGATGTGCCATGATAATGTGAGTATTTGGATTATTCATGATCTGGATGAATATATGTGAAATATGTGATTTTGTGTATTTAACCTAGGTGAAATCACCAATGATGGTTCACTCATTCAGGAGATTGAAGTCTCTAGTAATTTGAGTTATATTGAAGAACCAGCTAAAATAATTGGTTATCAGAATAAACAACTAAGAAACCGAGTGATCCCATTAGTGAAAGTCCTTTGGAAGAATCATTTGAGTGAGGAAGCCATATGGGAGACGGGGGAGCATATGAGAAATCAATACCCTTACCTATCTGACCATTCAAGTAAGAATTTTGAGGACAAAATTTTCTTTTAGGAAGGGAGAATTGTAACATCCTGATACCTATGTTAAGACTAGAATAGTGAATCATGAGAAAGTACTGAGAAATTAGGAAAATGCATATCAAGCTTAAGCTAATTATGACATGCACATTTTTGAACATTAATATGATTGTACATGCATTCATTGACATTTTCCTGGTATAATTGAGTTACTAATGCGATTAAAATATGAATTGTGGATTATTTGTGATAAAAATTTATTTAGAGAATATTATGATTATTTCAAAATATTTGGTGAATTTTAGGAAAAATATTAAAATTTGGACCAATTCTAGTCTGACATATAGACTGATTAAATATTGACAAATGGTTTACATGTATGGTGACATGTGGTAGTATGGAACAGTGACACATGCAATATATGCAAGATAGCCACGTAGTCTTGTTTTGAGTAAAGAAAGGTTACTGTATCTCGTTTGTTTTTCACTGAAATCACCAAAACACTTTTTTGGTTATTCATCACCGAATAGCAAATTGTTATTCTTTTTATGTGAAATTGATTCCCTCTCATCGCTGGAACTATAGCTGAATCTAGTAAGTAACTGTAATGATGTTTTATGGTGTAAATACATACATGCATGAGTTTGGTTTGAGAAGTGTAGTTTCGGTGATGAATGAATTAGATGATGGATTTTTGAAATAGGAATTGTTCAAAAACAGTATGAAATAGATTATGGTTTGGATATGCAAAAAAATTCACATAAGTTGTTATAGGAATATTTACATTCTGTTTTGGTTTAGATAAATATGTACATGAGTTGTTTTCACTGTTGGTATGCTTGAATCTATGGAGTGCTTATATAAATGAACTAAAATGACTTTGATAATAAGGAATGAGGATTTGGTGAGATCTTAATATAGAAAGGAGTTAAATGAAGTGAAAGTGTAAATGAAAGTGAAAAGAAATGCATCAGGTGAAAGATAGAAAAGTGCAAAAAATGGAAAACTACAGTAGAGAGAGGGAGTGTATATGAAGTTTGGATTTTTTATGTTTGAAGCGCAAGTTTGAATCATATTTGTTTAGAGATTATATTGGGTATAGAAATGCATAATAGATGAGTTAGGAGTGGAAAAACTGGAAAATAAAAAAAGAAGAGAAGAAGATGAATAAAACGCAGTAAAGTTTGCCGTGGCTAACTCTCCTTGGTTCGCCGCGACTAACTTGAAAGATTTCCTCTCTGGAAAAGTTAGTCTTGGCCAACTTTCCTTGCACAATTTTAACATGCTTCAATATTTTGACCATATCTTACTTTGTAGTTATCTAAATGGGATAATTTTTGATTTGGAGTAAACTAGAGAATAGGGCTACAAATTTTCTGAAGAGATCGAATTTTAATTATATCTATAAGAATTTCAAAATCTGATTTGAAGTTGAATACAAAATACAGTTATAGTTCAAAGAATAGTCCGACGTAAATTGAGTATAACTTTTGGAATATTGAATCAAATTGTATGATCTTGGTGTCATTAGAAACTTAAGACATTGGAGAATAATCTTCTAGACGGAAGCATTGCCTAATTGTGTCAATTACCTTATCAGAATGATCATGCAAATTTGACCTGAAAGCATGTTGTTAGAAAAATCTGAAATGATCAATTGGGTTATGAAATTAGTTTCACATTGTTTTATTGTGGTCCAAACCCTAAGTACAAATTATATCTTTGAGGGTTTGATATATGAATGAAATGGTGATAATGATCACGATAAGATACCCGAGATTGTCATTGAACATGCATTGTGTGTATTGTCTATACATAGATGCGCATAAAGAAATAATTATACATTTGTCCAAAAGTGTGATATATGTAAATGTGTTTTGTATGATATAGAGTAGCACATTGGATGCCAGTTAGACATTTTCGGACCATCTAGGCAATAGCATATTGGAGCGTACTGTGAGTCAACTTAGATGAATTTTTCCTAGGATTGATTGAATATGTTTAACTTCCAAATATTAACTGTTTGTGTTTTGTTTATGAATTCTGAACTTAAGGTCCGAGGAGTTTAATATTTGGGAATATATTGGAAGTGTTCCAATTGCTTTGACAATTCTAAATGATATTTGAATGCTCGACGAAAGTTGAATGCTGACCTTAGGTTCGATGACTATGAGATTCTGACTGTGGATCATATGTGACTGTTATACATGGCATATTCTGTATTTGATGCATTTCATAAAATGCATACTCAGATAAAGGCGCTGTGATCAGAGTAGCCAGTTTGATAAAGCTGTAAGCTCAGTATTTTGAACGTAGAGCTTTGCTCCGTGACGCGTAGAGCTTTTCTCTGTAAATTCTGTTCTGACTTCTGACTGAGCCCAATAGGCTAGTATCTGTATTTATATGTGAAAGGCACTTGGTCACAACAGTAATAACGAATATGGAGTCTCATATGCATCTTTATTTATATATATTTGGTCTAATTCGCGTTGATTATATGATATGCCATGATAATGTGAGTATTTGGATTATTCATGATCTATATGAATATATGTGAAATATGTGATTTTGTGTATTTGACCTTGTTGAAATCATCAATGATGGTTCACTCATTAAGTTCGCAAAACTCAAAAATTACAAGGTGGCTTTTCAGGTACGAGACAGGAGACTTATTTCTTAGACTGGATTAAAGGAACATTTTGGACTAAGTTATGGCTCAGAGGTCTGTCAGCTGACATCAGAATTGTTGTAATTTTTTATTTTGTGATTTTTTGTTTAGAACTTGTATAAAGATTGTAAAATACAGTGTGAGCTTTTGTCAATTAATGCAAAGATTCATTTTTTAAATTTTGATGATTTTAGTTATGTTAGATGATGTCATGTGTAAGTTGGATATGTGTTTTGCTCTAACATACCATTATCATCGGATATGTACTTGAATGTCCTTGGATGTTTGGGTATATACTCTATGGCAGTGGGATTTTGCATCTTCAAATAAGAGTTTCCACCTTTGAATTTCCAAACAACATCTTTTGACAATATTTATATTCAATCTTCTCTATTATGCTCATTGATCTAGTTTTGTTGAAGTGATTCTAAACTCCACTAATTAATGAGCCCGCTCCTTTAACATGATTTGTTTCTTCACTTGGTACTAGATTAAAAGTCTCACTGGTATAATTTTTGATACCAGATTACAACTCTCCACTAATATACTCATTCATTTGAAACAATAAATATATATGACTATATTAGTTATCATAGATATTTACATGTATATGTACACTTTGATAAGCATTTAACAATCAAAATGATGATAAATCTAGTAAGTTTATTATTTCATTCTAAATGCATGAAATTTTGTCATAAGTTCTTTGATTAATAAAAGCTTTGGTAATGATAATTTTAAATTTTTGGTTACCTGTTTGAATATGATATTTAATATTGCAGTCATCTATGTGACATTACTCTATATTCAAACTCATGCACGAACTTAATCATGGATCTTATAACATTCATAGTTTTAAAGTAATTGTACTATATCAATTCAGAATTTGCATGACTATGCATTAATGTTCACATAATTAAATCAACTATGTGGTATCATATTATGTCCCTCACACTTAGTCAATTATGGATAAGTGTGAGGGTCATAATATACAATAATTAAGTAATAACATTTAACAAGTAAGACCTGAAATTTAAAATGCAATTTAAATGTTTATTGTACTCAAAAGCATTAGCCTTAAAAAAAAGGGTAATAGAATAGCATAATCATTATCAATCCATCAGACATATATTAGAAATAAGAAAAAAATTATTGCATTAATAAAAGTACTACAATTTATGTCATTTACCCTTTTAAAAGTTTGAAAAAGAATTAATTGTCAATGTTAAGGGAAGCTTATGAGAAAGGACTGTTCATATTTCTTGTTATTGCCAAAGTTAACATTATCACGTAGGATTTTGAAAATTTGGTCCAATAACCTTTTTTTTCATCTATAGAGATCCTTACTGCCATATGAAATAATATAATTAGTTAATAAATGACTTTCGGAACTCTTATGTTAATGAATTAGTACCCTCAAAACATTTTCCCTTGTAAAGAAAAATAGAGCGGTGGGAAACTTATAACAGTTTGCTCACACCAATTTAGCTAAAAGGTTTGAATCAAATTTCATTGCAAAAGCATATAACTAATGTTACAAAAGTTGTGTGAAAGACAAGGTGAAGGATATGTTAGATTTCATTTATCAATTAGTTAATTGACCTTGTCAATTGGATATTACTTCATCTATTTATATGCTAAATTAAATTCTTGGAATCTTATATATGACAACTAACCATAAACATACAATACCATAAATCCCATAGAATAATATCAAAACACAAGTATTACAAGTATCTAAAGAAAAATATCATGCCAAAAGTGCATCAATAGATCACAGACCTCATTGCAAGTCAAAGAAGATTGGAGAAATGGGATGGGAAGGAACAACTAAAAGCCATCACTTGGAAATGTTCATTCTCTCATCCTTCAAGTTTTTCTAACCTATTATTAACTAGATTTTTATTTATTCCATTTGGTTGGTAGGTAACATTAACCAATTCACCAATTGTTTAAACATCCTTTTTAGAAAATTACTTGAAATGATTGAAAAATGAAATAATTTTCACTTGATTGGTTTTGTTTTCTAAATAGTAACATTCAATCATTTTTATAGCATTAAAGGTGATAAATAAGTTATTGAAGTTGCCTAGTATTTATATCAACTAATGAAAGTGATATGGGATGGATAGGCGATTGTTGAAGTACCATTGAATTAAGTCTCACCTTATAAAACTTCCAAATTGCGAATTGGAGAGAATACTTCACAAACTAACCTATAGAGCTAGGCACGAGGAGAGGCAGATGGGAGAAGAGGAAAATGCAAGGAGAGGTAAACGGTAGTGGGGTAGTGGCATAGAGGTGAAACAGGGGGAATGCAAGACAGAAGAACATAACCAAAGCATATGAAGGGTAGGATTATAGGACGGATAAAGAGGAAAGGGATTTTCTCACTTTTTCTCTACATAAAACCTATTGTAAAACAATATTTTTTAACGCCATTTTACATTATATAAAAGACAATCATTTTACACTTGTTGTAAAACAATGTCATTTTGCACTACAAAAAAGTAGTTAGGTTTTTAGCCAGCTTGAACCCAAGCTCAGTCAAAAGTTCAAAATTAGATAAAAAGGTTCAAGCCTGGCTCGGGCCTACATGCGAAGCCTAGAAACAATAACATAAAACACATTAAAAATAATTAATTAGAGTTAAATTTATTTTGATATATTATTAATGATTTAAAAATTATTAATAATATTTCTATAATTTTGGTTTTACAATATTTTC
>JAOTAZ010000219.1:11349293-11361856 GCA_025629785.1 Erythroxylum oxycarpum
AAATTTGATTGAACCAGTGGTCGGACCGATCAATTGACCGGTTTTGACCGGTTCGGACTGGTTCAATTGCATACTGGTTTTTATGGTTAAACCGGACCGGATAGCCGACCGGTCACCGGTCAAACCGGTCGTACCAGCCGGTCCGGTCCGATTTTTAAAACCATGCTGAAATCAAATAGCATATAAATAAGATGGATAAGGACTTAAGAAAGATAGATTTAAAAAAAGAAAAGAAAAGAGAAGATGTAAGATAAAATAGAAAAAGAAAAAAGAAACTATAAAATAAAATCATAGTTAGCCATTAATAAAAAGGAGGAGTGTTGAAACCGTAATTAACGTAATTAAGTTACTCATATAAATATTTTATTTAATTGTAATTTGTAATTGTCGAAAAAAGACAAAGAAAACACGTTAAGACCTGTCTGTACTTATGGAAAGAGACCCCAAAGAAATTCGAGAACCGCATAAGCCTCGCTTATAAGTAGGAATTCGTTTCAGTAATTCTGCCTCACCTCACTGTTTCTTCTTCTGTTATCATTCTTTCCTCTGTTTGAGTTGATATAGGTTATATTTCTTCCTCGGTGTGCTTGTGAATCTAACAAGTTGGTAACAATGGTGGCCAAGAAGCCAAGAATTGTGATAATTGGAGCAGGAATGGCGGGTCTTACAGCTGCAAACAAGCTCTATACTTGCACTAGTTCAAGAGACATTTTTGAGCTGTGCGTTGTGGAAGGTGGCACAAGAATTGGTGGCAGGATTAACACTTCGGAGTTCGGTGGTGACAGGATCGAAATGGGTGCAACTTGGATCCATGGCATTGGAGGCAGCCCAGTTCACAAGATTGCTGAAGAAATTCATTCACTCGAGTCTGACCAGCCATGGGAATGCATGGACGGTTTCTTGGAAGAACCATTGACCGTAGCTGAAGGTGGGTTTCAACCTAATCCTTCTCTTGTTGACTTCTTGTCCACTCTTTTCAAGAACTTTATGGACTATGCTCAAGGAAAATTGATAGAAGGTAGTGAAAAGACTGAAAATTTTGAACTAGCCGCTAAAGCTCACAAAATTAGTATGACAAGAGGTGGAGCTATCGGTAAGCTTAGTGTTGGTTCTTTCCTTAGACAGGGCCTTGATGCGTATTGGGATTCTCTGGGAGATCAAGAAGAGGTCAAAAGTTGCGGTAATTGGAGCAGAAAGTTGCTTGAAGAAGCCATCTTTGGTATTCATGAGAGCACCCAAAGGATTTACACTTCTGCTGATGATCTCCTATCTCTCGATTTCGACGCAGAAAGGGAGTACATAATGTGTCCTGGTGAAGAGATCACCATTGCCAAAGGCTATTCAAGTGTTATCGAGTCATTAGCTTCTGTTCTACCTGATGGTCTAATCCAATTGGGCCGCAAGGTCACAAAAATCGAGTGGAAACCTGAAGCTCAACAGTCAGTTGAAAATGGTTATGCTAATAGGCCAGTGAAACTACATTTCTGCGATGGCTCGGTTATGTCTGCTGATCATGTTATAGTCACAGTCTCCCTTGGTGTACTTAAAGCTGAAAATGGCAATGCTTCAGGTATGTTCAGCCCTCCTCTCCCATCTTTCAAGACTGAGGCCATCTCAAGACTGGGATTTGGTGTAGTTAACAAGTTGTTTTTGCAAATGAATTCAAGCTTTGTCGGAAGAGACGAGGAGGGGAAAATTTTCCCATTTTTGCAGATGGCTTTTCATAAACCGGACTCTGAATTGGGACATAAAAACATACCATGGTGGATGAGGAAGACGGCTTCTTTATGTCCAATCTATAAAAAGTCTAGTGTTTTGCTATCTTGGTTTGCCGGGAAAGAAGCCCTTGAGCTTGAGTCCCTCAGTGATGAAGATATTATTAATGGGGTTTCAGCAACTGTATCAAATGTATTACCGCAATTCTACAAGCAAGTGAATTATAAACCCCATGAATTGCGCAATAAGAATGCAGATTCCAATGGAACTTCAATCCAAAGTGAAGTTCTTTTCACAAAGGCTTTGAGGAGCAAATGGGGTACTAATCCTCTGTTCTTGGGGTCCTACAGTTATATAGCAGTCGGATCAAGTGGAGATGATATGGACTCATTGGCTGAGCCATTGCCAACGATTGTTAATTGTGAATCTGCTGATTCTCCACAACTCCAAGTTCTATTTGCGGGGGAGGCTACACATAGAACCCACTACTCTACGACACATGGTGCTTACTTTAGTGGTCTTAGAGAAGCCAATCGGCTTCTTCAGCATTATAATTGTGTTGGATTTTAGACACTTCTCTACTATTTTTTTAAGACACTGTTTTCACGATATGTTTCTAAAGTTTCCATCTTTGTTTCTTTCTCTTTCTATATTTAGTGAGCTCAAAAGACAAGAAATGAAGTGGAGGGGGATGAAAGAGATGGATGGGGCCAAGTTTAGATGTATTGCAGGATTTAAAAGAAGCTTCTTTCAATTCTTCAATTGCTTTCACTATGTTTTGTGAGTATAGATTACTGTTTTAGCTTGTCTGATCTCCAAAACAAAGTTGCAAACCAATTAAGCCAAAGTTGACATACAATATTGCAAGACCTAAAAGGGTCTAGACTTGGGATCCTACATCTCTGCCTTGGGTGTTTGTTTATGAATGTACGATAGACAGGATCCGTTAAACACGGCTCTTTCCAGCTGGAAATCTCTTGATCAGGTCATTTCTTTCGCTCTTTGGCTTGTTCCTGCGCCCCTCCTGCTTACAAACCATAACAAGCCCTTTGTAGCATGACACAACTTGGAAGTTAAAATGGAAATCTCTTGGACTATTTGCAGCAATGAGTGAGCTGGGTGAGAACTTGATACGATTCAAATTAGACCGTAGATAGAAACCAAACTTTGTGTCCCAGACAGTACTTTTTTCTGTAACAAATAGCAGCTATGATGGGCCAATGGAAGTCAATCAGATTGCTTTCCAAGATGTCCTTAACAATGAGACATACGTATAGATGCTAATGGTCATCATGTTGTTTGCTAAAGCTATATCCAGAGGGTCCCAAAGGAAACGATGGGTCCAATTCCATGCGTACGTAATGTTCCAAGAATACACCACTTAGCTCTTCATAGGCAGTACCTTCGGCCTACCCATTTGGTGTCATCAGAAAATGACTGTTCATAAGCAAACGTTATCAACCTAAACACCAAATTTATCTGTCTGGTAGTGCGACAAATCTCAATCCCGTTGCAGGAGACATAGTAATCAGAGCTGGCCCTCAAGAATGGTCCACAAGCTATTGATAATTGAATCCTTTCTGTTGTATCGGCTTCAGAGTGTTTTATAGTACCGAATCAAATCAAAGAATGACACCGAGCTTCTTGCAACAACCACAGCCTCTGAACTTCAATATTTTTTATTCCCCTTGGATTAGCAATGTGTAGAGTTGTTTGAGGACATCTTATAACCAAGTCAACAGAGCTATGCATCGGGGCTCTATTATTGCAAGAATTACCAGGCTCTTCTCCAGAGAGAGGGAAAAAAAAAGAAGAAACTTTCTAATGGCCCACCTGGTGTCTTTTTGTGCGTCTTGTGTGCTTCAATCAACCTTTGATGATTGTTCATATCATACCCCAATCTGTCACCATGTCCTTGTCTCTTTCATCAAAGATAACACACGAGAATCTATATTGCTCATCCCACGTTCACCACTGCCTCTAAATATTTATAAATCATAATTATGAAACACCTTTTGCATAGGTTAGAGGCATCTTTCTTTTATCAGTAGTCTATACTTTATTCACCTCATACCCCTTTCGTAAATTAAAACACTCTTTCAATTTACAGTTGTTTTTCAACAAACAAAAGCTAATTATAGCGCCAACCTCATAGTATCAGCTTCCGAGTAGCTATCACATAACCAATTATCAATCTCATTTTGCTCTGGTGGATTCTTTAATTTGGTCGATTCCTTTTCCAGCTGGTTATGGACATCTGTAAGTAGGGACTGATGAATTGACTTCACATGCTGAATGAGCGGCTACTAGTGCACGATGTTACATCTTGTTTCTTAGTGTTGCAAGCAGTTTACATATGTTTCTTTTCTAATCTCAAAGTCCAAATCCTTCCCACTTTGAGCCACTAAAATTATAATCGTTCACTCAGATCTTTAAGATAAGCTAAAGTTGACACTGATTCCAAGCTTTGACTGTCCCTGATGGAAGTGCTAGGTTGGTCTATAACAACAAAAATTATACATATAAACCAACTAAAATTTAAATGACCAAAACTAGCCACTTTACGGTTGATGATCAGGCACGAAACATCGAGCTTGAAGCAATCTTTGAGTGAAAAAGACTACAAAATCTTATGCCAAAGTAAAAGATACGTTGGAGTTGCAATTCTGCTGTTATATTTTTCTTGGCAGCTGCTTTTGATAGGTATGTTGTACTATGAGGAGCCTTTCAGTTATATTCAGTTGGATAAGGTTAATTATCTGTCTTCTGATTTGTCAACTAAGTTTTGATATTGATATCACCAACTTGGTGACAATTGACAACATTCCTCCTCCTCCTCCTCTTCTTCTCTACGTACCAAGATATTTGATAAACCAATGAGTAATCAACGAAAATCTAGGATTGAAAGTCGAATGATGCAACAGGAGGTGCGTTTGCTTTATTCTCTTTTTCTTTTCTGAGTGAGAATAACTTTAATATCCATTGAGAGAGGCAATGAAGTCTAAAGAGAAGATACCAACTGATTTAAGTAAGTTATTGTCCCGGCATTTGAACACCTAACTTTGCCTTTATAGCGACCCTTAAATAAAAGATAAAGCAGCAACTGAAGGAATCTGGGGCCTAATCATCAGGGACTAGGGTCCTCTTCCAAATTTGTACAGATTATCATTAAATCTTAACTTTAAAACGCTTTTACTTAATATTTCCATCAGAAGACAAAGTAAAGTAAGCTATGGTCTGGCAGCTTCAAATTAGCTAGCCTGCAACAAATATGGAAAAGGATGATTAACAAAATTTAGATTTAGAAGAGGAAATATTTGGCAAAATATAAGCCTTAATAATATCAAAGAATTCTCTAATAAAGCCGAAGAAATTTGTAGTTCTGAAACAAATACATTTTCCAAAATAAATGTGTTAACAAAAATCCTTTTAGAAGTAATAAACTGCATCCATTACCCTTAATTAAAAAAATTACCTTTGAAAACATACAAGCCTCCTCTTACAATCTAATACATAAAGTTAAGACAATGAAAAATCCTCAAATAACTCCTAATTACAATTAGACGATAACTAAAAATATCTGTAAAAATAAAAAGAAGAAATACAATCCAAAATTCATTAAATTAAATAATAATAAAAATCATCTGACGATTTCTTATTACTAAAAAATAATTAACTATAATTATCCTTAAAATAGATGAAGGCTTTATAATTAACAGAATAGCTTTATTCGATTAAATTATGTAAAACATGATGTAGTTCCTTAACATTATTACAAAAAGTGAAGAAATATTAATTTAAAACTCAAAATTAATTTTAAAATTGATTCGTACGTTTGTATTAGTGAATTCACAATAAAAATCCTTTTCGTCTTACCCTAGTATTAGGAACTAATTACTCCAAGACGTTGATCTTTCTGTAACATTACCAACTCCTTTAATAAGAACCAATTACTCCTTAATAGTGAACTATGACCGTATATCAACAAAAATAAATAGCAAAAACCTATGCTTTCCTTTTATAAAAAATTCAAAACTAGAAATATGAACTTGATCAAAGCGTATTCTATATGTGAAAATAAACTAAAGAATATAATACATGCAACTTAAAAATAACTAAATCATTTATAAAATATATCTTGTTTTAAAAATAGCTAAATTGTTACAAATTAAAAATATTAAACAACAATTTAAAAACTAAAAAAAGAAGATGAAAATGGAATATGTGCCAACTTATCTAACGCCTTTTGAACAATATGTTATTGAATTACCATATGAAAAAGATTTTACTGAGAAACAAATACTTATTAAAACTAGTTCTATTAAAAATTTATTGCCACAAGAAATAAATAATTTATTATAGAAAATTAATTTCTCCCTCTAGGTCTCCTTGGAGTTGTTCTTAAGTTTATGAGAACAAAATTCTAAATCGGAATCCCAAGTTGGTAATAAACTACAATTATCTCAACAAAACACTAAAATGGATTAGGTTTCCTATTCTCTACAGGCATGAATTTTATCATCTTTACAATATGTTTTAGGGTTAAATTTGGTTATTTTAAATATATTTTGTGTTTTATTTAAGTACACGTCATGAGGTTCTTTCTAATGTTTACTTCATGTTTGTTTATAGATAGTGATTTTGGAAGTACAGAGGCAAAATGAAGAAGAAATCAACTATAACAATAAATTATTCCAGGAGTTACTCTTGAAGTTAGACTAGCGTTGTAACTGGTCCACTCGTACTTATTTCTATAAGTAGGTTTATTAAAGACTTAATTGTTAGACCCTTGATTGAATTGCTTGCTAATGATTACGTTTTTAATTTCACTTATAATAAACGTATGCAAGCTTTTAATTTGTTGAAGGAAAAACTTGTTAGTGCATCTATACTTATTTCTCCTAATTGGTCTCTTCCTTTTGAGCTAATGTGTGATATAAGTGATTCTGCAGATGGAGCTATGCTAGGTTAATAAAGGGGAAAAAAATCCTTCATCCCATTTATTATACAAGCAAGACCTTGAACGATGCTCAACAGAATTACTTCCCCATCAAAAAGGAAATGTTAACGGTGGTATTTGCATTCGATAAGTTATAGGCCATATGTGGTTTTGACAGAAGTTATGGTTTATACAGATGATTCAATATTGAAATATCTAATGGCTAAATAAGATGCCAAGCTAAGGCTCATTTGGTGGGTTCTACTATTGTAAGAATTTGACATGAAAATCAAGGATACAAAGGGGGTGGGGAATATTGTTGCTTATTAAGGTTGGATGAGTAAGTAATGGAGAACGAAGCTGGGAAAGAAAACAATGCATGAGCACTTTCCAGATGAGTAGTTAGCTTTGTCAACTTTGCCATGGTATACAAACATGGTGAACTATATACCCAATAATTTTCTTACCTTGAATTATCATATCAACAAAAGATTAATAAATTTCTTTCTAAGGTAAGAAATTATCTTTGGGATGACCCTTGCCTTTATAAGATTTGTGTCGACGATTTTGTATGAAAATATGTCCCTAACGAGGAGATATCCTCCATTATTTATCATTGT
Source organism: Erythroxylum oxycarpum (assembly GCA_025629785.1). Classification (NCBI taxonomy): domain Eukaryota; kingdom Viridiplantae; phylum Streptophyta; class Magnoliopsida; order Malpighiales; family Erythroxylaceae; genus Erythroxylum; species Erythroxylum oxycarpum. The sequence goes on from JAOTAZ010000219.1 coordinate 11,356,569, forward strand.
TATTCTAAGGAGGCTGAAGGGCATTATAGATCTATAAGAACTACGCAGAAGGTCTTAGAATGCGGCCTTTGTTGGCTGACCTTGTTTAGGGATGCATATCATTTTGTTAAATCTTTTGACAAATTTCTATGGGTAGGAAATATTTTTAGGGAACATGATATGCCATAACTAATATTATTTTTACGAGATTTTTGAAATTTGGGGCATCCATTTCATGGGACTATTATGTAAGTCATACTCTAATTAATGTATTTTGGTCATAGTTGATTATGTTAGTAAATGAGCAGAGGCAATATCTTTACCTACTAATAATGCTAAGGGTTGGTCAAGTTTTTAAAGAGAAATATTTTCCCTAGATTTGACATACCTAAGGCACTAATTAGTAATAGGGGCTCCCATTTTTATAACAAATAGTTCAAGTATTTATTGGTTAAATATTGTGTCACCCATAAAATTTCAATATCTTATCACCTTCAAACTAACGTTAATATGAAGTCACTAATAGGAATATTAAGAAAATTTTAGAAAAGATCATTAACGCATCTAGGCATGATAGGTCATTAAAACTAGATGATATATTTTAGGCATATCAAACTGCTTACAAAACATCCATTGGTATGTCTCCGTTAAGCTTATGTTTGGAAAATCATATCATCTTCTTGTGTAACTAGAGTATAATGCATATTGGCTTATGGAGTTATAAAATTTTGACATGAAAAGTGCAAGTGAGAAAAGACTTTTGCAGTTCAATAAATTAGATGAATTTAAGTTGGAAGCTTGTGACAACTCTAAGTTGTATAAAGAAAGGGTAAAGAAGTGGCATGACAAGAGAATTGCTCATCTCAAATTCAATGTAGGAGATAAAGATTTGATTTATAACTCCCATCTAAAACTCTTCCATGGTAAGTTGAGATCTAGTTGGTATGGTCCTTTTGAAGTCATTCAAACCTATCCACTTTCTTAAGGTGATGAATGATAAAAAGGAGAGTTTCAAGGTAAACGGACAAAGAGCTAAGCTGTATCTCCCAGAGATGATGGATGGTGGTTTTACCACTCTTTCTCTTAGCAATCCTTAATAAATTCTATAGGTGTGTCAAGTTGGACATTAAACGTAGCACTTATTGGGACGTAACCTAGCTTTCATTTGTTTATTTACTTTCTTTAATGTTCATTTTGTTTTGTTTGTTATTCTTCTTTTATTTTTCTTTTTATCCATATTAATAATAATCAACAAATAAATATAAAATGGGACAAACCAACCCTAAAAATGGTTCACAAGCTAGTAAGGGTAGACATGTGGATTAAGCTAACTTAGCATTGAAGTGAGTCCAACCTCACGACCGACACCAGTTTGGTTACCTCATATCAGACATTATTCTCAAAATTAGACCAGTGCTAGAATCGGTCTAACCCATATCTTAATCAATGTTGGTATTACCTTGAAAGTAAGTGAATTTTAATGAAATAAAGCCATTTTTAAAGGTAAGTTTCTAGTTTTATTCGTTTTGAAACAAATTGCTTCTTTTCCATTTTTTTCCTCCACCACTCTTCTCATTCATACCCTCCATCTCCTCTTCTCTCCTTCAATTTTCTTTTTCTTTATAACACGCACACAAAGAATTAACTTGACAAGACTCTTCATCATTTCTTTAGAGTAAGCATGATCAATACGAGGAAAAAGGGAACAACGAAAGGAAAGGGGGATAGTGACAAAAGTGCTACTACATACTGTCATCATCGTAGAATTAATATTCAGGTGAATGAAGATTGGTACAACTGTAGGAAGGGTAACTCCATAGGTGCGAAGAAGAGGTATGTCTGATTATTGAGAGCTATTTCCATCTTGCTGACTTGTTTGATGAGCTTAGAAGGGGGCTTATTTTAAAGTTAAGTTGGTTTTACAATTCTATACCAATATTGAGAATAAGGATGATTAGACATGAATGTATCCATTATAGTAAAAGGAAAGGACCTTTTGATAATTAAAAATATTATTATAAAGCATTTGGGTGTTCTAAACATAGAGAACTACTTTGGCTGGGTGTGGGAGATGGATAACAATGAACTAAGTTAACTACTTGTAGATCCTAGGAGAGAGCACAACCTGATTTATGTAGACTCAAGGAGTGATAACCGCCAATTGTTGCTAGCTAAACTTGGGATCATTTAGCGGTTTATATAAAGAGCTTTAATGTCATGTCCAGTCTAGAAGCTTGAATAAGGTGCGAGTATTTGATCCTTGTTTTCTAAACAAGATGAAAAAAGGTTGGGTGAGCTCTAAATGATTTCATTGACTCCTTTGATTCTCATACATATTTATGATATGGTGAGGACCAAGTAAAGGAAAAAAAAGCTTTATTTTCCTATTCTAATCAATGAGTTATTGATGGCAACTGAATTTGATGTTATTAGTGAAAAATCTAGGCAATCTGCTCCTAACGATGTACTTATAAAGAGTATACTCAACCAAATGGGGTATATCTATATGAGAGGTCAATGGCATAAGAACAATAAGGTACCTAACCAACATGATGCTTCAAAGGCTAATCCTTTAGTTAACAATAAGCTGACTAAGGTAGCTACCCTTTCATCATCCACTAAGCATCATCCCAAGAAGTCCTTATTATGATGCATTCTTTGGAGTTGTCAGTGCATTCGATAGGACCTCAAAGAAACCAAAGCTAGGGTAGATGTATTGCAAAACCAAGATGTTAAACATTATGTCTAGTTGGATTGTTTGTAGCCTTCACCTGATGCACTTATGCCTTAACCTCAATTCTAACATCTTCTAGCACGTGACTATTTATTCTCCTATACCTTACCTTTAATTATGGTTGCTTTCTTTTATTCATCACTTCTATAACTCTTTTTCCTAGTAGAGTAAGCTAATTGTTTGTATTTATTTAGGCCTCCTTTCTCACGTCGCTCATGTTTTCCTTGGGGTTATTTATCTACAACATTGTGGATAATGTTATGTTTAAGTATGGGGGAGGGACTATTTTATGTGTTTTTGTGGCTAGGTTTTGCTTATTTGTGTTGGAAAGGACAAGTTGTTTGGAGTTCATCTTGCAGTGATTGCATTAAGTTGATGATTGTAGTATTATTTTGTATTATTTGATATGAGTGAATACTTGAAATTGATTTCATTAGGTGAAGTAGCAAATTTGCACATCTCAACCATGACTTTATAGATCTTTTATGAGTACTTTTATCTTATTATAGAAAAGACTTGATGACGAGCTAATTGATTGGGAAAACTTCTTTATATGTACTTTATATTTAATTTTGATGCAAATTAAGGAATATATGAGTTATGACTATAAAAATATATACTTCCCTAGTAAACTACTTAGTGGTCAAGAATTGGCATCGCTAATGTCAATGATTTCATTGAATGATGGTTTTAACTAAGAGTAAGAGTCATATAATAAAAAGTAAATGAATAAGTGAATCTAACATCTTGAAATGGTAGGATGAAGCATAAAATGCACTCGCCATTGGCTGCAAGTTGATGTGCTTAATAATAGGTCCTAATGATCTCTTACTTGTTATTGTGTATTAAGTGTTAAAATAGGTAGTAAGTTTATATATTGTTGTCTTCCTTGATTTTAGTTGGTTAGTTGAATCGACTACAAGTAAGATATATGCACACAAACTTTTCTTGATGATAATTGTATGTGATAAGTTGTTGGCTACTGAATCTGATGTCTTTGATGTTATAGAACTTGTTGATAGTAGAAAATGTTTATGAGAGTAGTAATTAATAAGTAAGTTGAGCTCTTATTGGTTTATGTAAGCTCTATCTTTTTGGTTTGCTTGAGAATAAACAAAACTCAAGTGTGGGAGTTATTAGGCCTGAATTATATCATTTTTATAGTGTGATTTGTAGTTGAAATTGGTTTTTTAAAATATAATTCATGTTTTATTTGAATTATTTTTATTGTTTATTTCAGGTCTATAGATGGTGATTTTTGGAAGGTAAAAGGTAAAGTGGAGTGGAATGACAAATTAACATAGACACTGTTAAAGTTTTAATAAACTCTGTGACCTAGTTTTAGAGAGAATTTTTGTAGTAACCTTCATCTTTAGTGATTTAGCTATTTTTTCTTTTCCATCATTTTATGATAGAATGAACATTTACCAATGAGATTTTGGTATGATTAAGGATAGAATAGAGAATTATTTACTTGGATCATCAATTCGGTTGTATAACTCTTCATCTCTCTTATGGCTTATTATTGTTTTTAATAATGATGATGAGTAATTGCATAATATTTATTGTGTGTTTCATGATAACTGTATGTGGCTCATTCATTATGATAATGGGTTAGGGCGACAAATGATTTAATAATCTTGTTCTTGGGATTGATATCGTGAATCTCGTCTAATAGTTAGCTTAATTTAATCTATTTAGCCTGATCAAGTAAGTAGATTGCGTAAAAATTAATGGCCCTATGATCATTGGCATTCGGTTTAGTAGATCTCAATTAGACAACCTTAACAAATTATAGGATGATCAAACTTCAATTATTAAGTGAGGGTTAAATTTAATGAGAATAACTATTGAATAATTAATTCCTTTAGTTTTAGTCTATTTAATTGACAAAATAACTAGATAAAAATTAAGAGAGATATATGTCACTAAGATTATTGGTGGTGTGTTACTTTTGTGAGAGTTTGCCAAGTCCTTTCAATACCGCAATATCCCCGAGCTTAATTAGATCATTAAACCCTGAACACGTGGTCACTTTAATCTCTTGGTGTGCTCATTCTCTTTAGTTTACTTCAATTCAATAGTTTTGTAGTTATTTAACTTGGATTTTTTAAATAATCGCACACTTATTGACTTAGTGGCTACTTTTAGATCCTTAAGTGTGATACTTAGTACTTAACTGTTTATACTACTTATTGAACAAGTACACTTACTCTTTAATTTTAGATACCTGTCGAGAAATCATATCAACAAAAAAGATTTATTATAAAATTTTCATAATGCTCATATCTTTAGAAATATGGATTTTAGCAAAATATAAATAGATCTTAAGGAACATTACAAAACTACTTTTAGAGTACCCATTGAAAAATTTGAATAGAATGTCATGCCTTTTGAATTAAAATAAAATATCCCTAAATTTTAAAGAATTAAAATTATATTTTGTTATATTACAACTTTTTTATAGCTTATATATATATATATATGTTTTAGTGTTTTCTCCTTTAATATATAATAATATTTTAAACATATTAAAACATTTATTTACATGACTGAAAAGAATGGCATAACCATA
>JAOTAZ010000219.1:11369043-11388589 GCA_025629785.1 Erythroxylum oxycarpum
CAATCCTATTATGCATGAACAGTACCAATTAATCCCTACCAATCCCATCCTATGATAAATTTACTATTTTACCCTTCTAGTAGGGGGTGGGATGTTACAATTTATTTATTTCTTTTAATATATATATCGATATTGCTTATATAATGACAAGAGTTTGATTTTACGTAAAATAATATTGGTAACGAAAGAATAAATTGTTGGTTTTATTATTACAAATTGTTGCCTAATAAATTTCTCTTTGTTATCTTATAAAGACTTAAAAATGTTGCAATATATATTTAACATTGTTGCTATAATTTGAAACTAACATATTGCCTTAGTCAAATTTTGAAGCAACATTTTTTATTCTATTGCCTAATCAAAAATATTTGTTGCCTTATACTTATTGCAACGCCACTTCTTGTAACAATATGAATTCTATTGCCTTAATAAAAAGGCAACGATGGTTGTACTTATAGCTACGTTTTTATCTATTGCCTAAAGCACTTTTTTTCGTAGTGAATGCTAATGATAAAACAGTCTGGTGTATGTTAGGGTAGTGGAAAGAAAAAAGGTTACATTCTATTTACTATACAAGTAAGACTTTATTGGGAGCCTAACTGAATCATAAAACTATTGAGGAGTTCTTAGTAGTGGCATTCACGTGCAATAAGTTTGATTCATATCTTTTGGGTCTAAAGTGAATATCTATACAGATTATATGATGTTGAGATACCTCTTCGCTAGGAAAATCCAAAGTTGAGACTTATTCAATGGTTATTACTTCTACAAGAATTTGACATAAAGATTATAGAAAAGAAGAGGGCCAAAAATTTGGTGGCTAATCACCTATTACGTATTGAAGGAGGGTACATGCAACCTGGCGAAGAAATTGATAAACAATTCCCCAATAAATCATTGATGATGATAAACCATCTATTTGTTCTATGGTATGATGTTATAGCAAATTATGTTGCAAGTTGTATCCTTCCCTTTAATTTTTCTTATAAGAAAAGGAGAGCTTCTTGTATGAGTATGTTCATTAATTATAGGATGAACCACTATTGTATAAATTTTTTCGCTAATGGATTAATTAGGAGATATGTTATAGAGGAGGAGATGTTAGAAATACTAACTCATTTTTGTAATTAATTCTAACTTTGCAAGGCATTATGGAGGGAACAAGATGACAACTCGAGTATTAGAATGTGGATTCTACTGACCTAATTTGTTCAAGGATGCTTGTGAGTATGTAAATGTCAAAGAGTAAGGTATATTTCAAATAGAGATAAGATGCCCCTTTCCAACATCTTAAAGATTAAAGTATTTAATATATGGAGATTGGATTTTATGGGACCTTTCCCATCTTTTATATGGAACACATATATGCTAGTGGAAGTAGATTATATTCAGAGATAGAATAAAGTAATGGTGATGGTAAAGTGGTGAAAAGTTTTTATCAAAAGGATATTTAGTAGATTTGGAGTTTCGAGGGAGAGATTATAAGTGATGGAGGAGACCATTTTTGTAATAAATAATTTAAAACTCTTCTTAAAAAGGTATAGAGTCTATCATCGAGTAGCCGTAGCCTATGATCTATAATAAGTGGCAAAGTGGAGGTTGTTAATTGAGAGCTAAAGAGAATCTTAGAGAAGATAATTAATGGTTCAATGAAGGATTAGATTGGGCATTGTAGCTTGATGATGCTTTATGGCATGTTCAATCATCTTTAAGACACCTATTGGTACAACACCATTTTGACTTGCTTATGAAAAAGCTTGTAACTTGTCCGTGGAGTTGGAGTATAGGGCATATTAGACAATTAAGGCATTAAATTTTGATTGGAAGACAAGACTCTTACAACATAATGAATTAAAAAAGTTCATATATAATGCTTATGAGAATGCCAAATTGTATAAGAAAAAGTGAAAAGATGGCATGATTCCTATATTAAAAAGAAGGAATTCAAGACAGGAGATGATGTTTTGCTATTTAACTCATGATTGAAGTCGTTTATGAGAAAGCTTAAGTCAAGATTGCCTAAGTGTTCAATTATAAAGCTTTAGAATTAGAGAATGATAAAAAGGAAACAACTAAGTTTAGTAGCTATAAATGCAAACCGTATTTCGGAGGAATATACTCATATGAAAGGGAAGTAGTTTTCTTTTCCTTTCCTTTGGTTGAAAAACTAAGATAGAATGATTAAGCTAGTGATATTAAAATTAGAATATTATTGTTTGGATAGGATTTTGTAAATCTTTTGTATGTTTGCTGTAATAGTTTTTAGTTTTTAAGTTAGTTTAATGATCGATGTTTATAGAATGAAGTGTTTAAAATTATTGTAGAATGGTCACGATTGTGCAAATTAGAGCACAAGACCCTATGTTATGATTATGCAAGTCTGGCCTCTAGTCCCTCTATTATGATCATGCAAAAATGTACAATTGTGTTAATGAAGTCATCTACATAGGTTGCATGATTATGCACAAGTCGTGATTGTATAAACATGACTTTTTACCCCCTAAACCCTAATTTATTTATTTTGTTCTCTCTTCTTGTATAAACATGACTTTTTACCCCTTAAACCCTAATTTATTTATTTTGTTCTCTCTTCTTTCTTCTTTCCTTTACTTTTTCTCTCTCTAGTCAGCACATCCAACCATTTTTCACTCAATTTTCATTCGATTTTAAGCAGACTTCCCGATTAATTCCACTTTTATTCCATTTTTACACAGTTTACCTCTAGATCTAGTGATTGTTTCATTAGAACTTAACTTTTTTAGCAGTTTGAGAGTTTGACAACATATTTATTTTCCTACAATTTCTTGCATTTTGTTTATGTTCTTGTTGTGTTATTTTGTAGGTATTCACACAAAGGATGGCACCTAGAGTGAAACAACTCATATGAATGTCCAAACCTAAAGAAAAAAAAAGAAGGTTTTTAGAAGTAGTGCATATGATTTAGTTGCAGATTTTAGAGCTTCATTCATGATTTTCTCATAAGAAGAAGGTAAGAAATTTTAAAAACCTTACTCTACAATTGTTGTGGCACCTTGATATTTTGATTTTCAAATCTTGGAAGAATTATGGTTAAAGGATAAAATGGAATGTTTGAGTAAAAGAATCAATTGGTAAATTTTCATTCAGTGTGATTATGTTGTTTATAAAGAACTTACCCTAGGATTCTATACTACTTTATGTTGTAAGCAAAATAAGTTAGATAATATTTGGTTTAGATTAAAAAGGGAACCATGCAACCTAGGTCATAATTTTATGGAGGACATATTTGGCTTACCTAAAACCAAAATTGTTGAATCCCATAAAGATTTTTATACAAACACATATTTGAAGAAATATAATGGATAAGAAGTATTTGAACCACAAAATGCACTAAATAATTTAATTAGGAATCTAGAAAACTTATTATTGCACAAAATTATGTGTCATATTTCTTTTTTGAAGAGTCAAAGTAATAAGTTTTCCGAAGAGCATTTTGTTTTTACTTTGGTGTATAGACAATAAGGTCAAGGTCTGCACTTCTATACATATCTTCCAAACAATAATTACTTCAATTAATAAAAAAGTAGCTATTAAGGTATGGGATTCATTGTTATTGCTTTGGCTTAATATTATGATATTGCTATTAATGGACTAACTTTTATTGTTTATGAGCTCTTTAATAAGGAGGGCAAAAATCATGAAGTCTTATGGCATGCAACTCCATAATCCAAGCTCCCATTTTGTTGTTAAGCATAGGAGAGGACAAATAGCATCTAGTTCAACCCCACAATATCAACATAATGATGAAATTTTGAGTGACAAAGTTGATAAAGAAGATTAAGGATAGGAGAAGGTTCTCAGCAAAATGAAGAAAACAACAAAAAGATGGAGGGAGGAATAGACATCAAGGAGGCATAGTTAATGTAGATAGTGTGATAATACTACTATCAAATGAAGAAATTGTTGAAGTATTTTGTTGTGCAAGGCATCCAAGTTCCTTCTCCAACACCATCACCACCACAATCCCTATAAATGTTCTTACCCTTATTTTTATTTCTTTAATTTTTGTATGTTACATTAGTTATTTATGTTGGTTTTAAGTTGTGTATCATTTTTCACATTGAGGACAATGTGTTGTTCAAGTATAGGGATGTATATCTATTTGTACTATCATTTATGTGTCACTTTTCATCTGTATTGTTTTCATTTTTTTATTGCGCTTGCATTGTCTAAAATTTTTATTGTATGATGTTACATTATGTTATGGAATTGAAAGAGATTAGGTTAACTACAATCATGATCATTTAATTTGTGAATAAGCATTAACATGTAAAGTTTGTGTTTTGAATGCTTTTGAGGTGAATATGCATGTTGATCAGGATGTTGTACTAATTCTTTCATTTTATGACACTTGTTTGGATGCACGTATGATTTAATGAAATTATTTTTGTAGGCATAATTTGCATCCTTTCATTGGAATGGATTGACTATAAAGAAAATATATAGGTAGCGTATAAAAAATAATAATAAGTTAAATAAATATGCTAAAATAAAATTCGTGTTCTATTGGCCCTTTATGAAAATTGGAGTTAAGAATAGAGATGATAGCCAATTGTTAAGTTGTGATATAACTGAGTAATAAGAGGAAATTTATGACAAAATGTTTTCCTTCTAGTAAAAATACTATAATGACACTCAAACTAAGCTTAAAAGAATGTAACCCATTAAGTAAACAGAAAGTATTCACGATAAAATGTGTGTTCATTTTAAAAGATTAGTTGATCATTAAATAAAATATAAAAATATGGTGTTTTAAAATAAAAGTAGAACCTATTGATCTTCTTGTGAAGTGTTCAGAAATTTCCATTAGTTGTATGAATAGGGTGTCAATATTTTGGTTGATACGTATATTTAAATAAGAAACACTTGAATATGAATGGAATAAGTTAATGTTTTGATCTTTTTGAGTGATTGATACATGTAGGTAAGTTAATTTGATAAGATTTGATGTCATTGTTCCATTTTTGTATTGTTGCATGATTGATTTGTGTTTGTGTTTTGCTTGTTATCTTATTGCCAGTAAGTTGCAGAGGTCAGAAGTTGCTAGTTTTGTGTTGAATGTTGACGTTAGCATCCGATTGCTTCAAACGCTGCTATTGATTTGTACAGACACTATTAGTAACCGAGATAACGAGGACAAGTTTCCACCCATCGCTTTTGCATGAGTTTTCTGTTGTCGCGTGCAATTGTTTAATTTTGTTACGACTTATGACCTTATGGTCGGTTGTCCTAATTAATTAATACGACGAAGAGACGTTGGAAAATTTCTATCATGCAGGCTTTGAAAGCTCCGTCCCTTTCCGTGAATCCTTTCGGCCGGTTAATTTAAGCTCAAGTTGCTGAAGTTGTGCATAAATAACTTTTAATTGATTGCCGTTTTAACTGAGAAGATGCTGACAAGGCTTTGGAGGAATATGATCTTCAATCTTCCTGTTCATATTCCCACCTTGTCATTTATTTTTTAATGCTATAGTTTGAAATACTTATGGATGTATAGACAAATTTTGTGACAGATGAATATTATTTTTAAGAATAATGAGAGTTTTTATAATTAATTATATAAATGATCAGGAGAAAATTAGTTAAATTGCGATTTAAGAATTATCGAGCGTCACTTTTAATTTAAGTGGTTACACGTGAAATTCTTCAGTGTGGTTACAATAATACTTATGCATGTTCTCACATTTTTCTTTCAAATAACTGAATTTTTTTCAAAATGCAAGAAAAGGTATGTGAAAATATACGGAAGAAGCTATTAACAGACTAGACAAATTAATTACAATCGTCAAGGCTTCCAAAATGGAAGTAACAGGGAGATGACAAACAAATAGAACATACCTTATAATCCTTCAATCTAAAGATTTAATTCAAAGCCTCGAAGCTTATAATCCTTCAATAAGGTTGCTTTTTTGTCACCATAAGGTTACAAGTTCAAATCACAGAAACAGTCTATTTATAAAAATAGAAAGAAATAGCTACATACGTCATAACTTTTCCAAACTCCCCCAAAAAGGAAAGCCTTATATACTGAGTATGTTAACATTGACTTTTAGAAATTGGACTAGCAATAACATATTGTTGAAAATTAGCTTTCGTATTTAGGAAACATTTATCAATTTAAAACAATGTTTTCTTTAAAAAAGAACTAGTAGGTTAGTTTTTTGTCCAATTTAAGTTTACATCAAGAAATTCATTTATCTGGGCTGGTGAGAATTAGACTTAGGGATAAAATACTCAATTAAACTATATTTAGAATTTAATTATTTTGTTAATATGCACTTTTATTAATATTGTTTTGGCTAGTCCTAGATGAATTAATTTAGTTCTTCTATTTTTTAAATTGAAAGGGTACTCCTATAGGCATAAGATACAAAGTTTTTTATTTAATGACTAGTTTCAATCAAATATTAGATATTAGAGTTCATATGTTTGATAATGATAGAAATCAACAAGCAATCTCATCACATGAACTTACAAGAAAATTTTAATAATTTTTCGTAAACTAATATCACCTTGATTCTTCTCTCTCTCTCTCTCTCTCTCTCTCTTTCTCTGTTTCATATGGGTCATTTCGAAACAGTCTCTTCACTAATTAAAAATAAGGTTGCATACTATTGGACGTTTCCAGACCTCACATACCAGCAGGATTTATACTATGCGTTGTTATTGTTATTATTGTAATATCACCTTAATTCTATAAGACAATTAATCTATAGACATAACAAAACATGAATCATAGATCATATCTTACTATGAAACTTAATTTATTTTTTACAATTTCCCTTGAATTCACAAATTATGTAAATATTACTATATTTGCATCATTGTCTAATCTCTTAAATGTCACTCTACCTTGACCAAGGATTTCTTAAATTAGTATTGATTGAGAATTATATAAAAAAAATTCCTAACTACTTTAGAGTGGTTAATCCCATATTAATCACTTAATTCTCTCAATATAGTTTATGAAATATCTAATGACTATTAGTCAAGCTACTTTTGATTAAAATATGTCCTAAAATAGTATCAAAACATAACAATCCCAATATTAAACACTTTGAAGATTTTAATTCAACATAAAAAGTTAAAGTGAATGGTAATGTGCTTTATATGCTAATGGAAGTAAGATGAGAGAATAAGTAAGTTTCTCTAATATTATCATAGTAAATTGTAAGAGACGATTGAAATAAGATAGCAAATTCATTCATCAAGTTGGTTGACCAATTTACTTTTGTAGTAGTAATTGCAATGCCACATATTTAACTCTAATGGAAGAATAGGCTATATTATATTTTCTTTTAGGGCTCCAATTATTGTAGTTGGATCTATAAAGGGCAATATATGAAGAAGTGCAGTGACACGTATCAGAATAACCAGCCTAATCTACATTGGAAAAGGCATAAAAAGCATGGGGTAAATAAGTTGAGAGAAAGAAACCATTATGAGACATCCTTTGAGATATCAAAGGACTTTTTTTTTATGATAAACCAATGATTAGAGGTTGGTTTGTTCATGAAGTAGGCCAACTTATTGAAACATAGTTGACGTCAAGTCATATAAGTAAAAGGGTACTGAAGACAAATAAGTATTTAGTGATACTCAATTGGATCAGTCTAAGAGATCCATCAACAAGTTTAAGTATTATAAATGGAGAAAATGGATTTCTAAATTCTTTAAATTTATACAATTTAGTGCAATTGGGAAGATTAAAAATATTTTTCATTGATATAAGAGTAGACCCTCGGAAGATCTAGTGGTTTCAATGCTAACTTGTTGAGTTAGTTATGACCCTTCAGAGATAACTAATTGAAAAAATAATTTTTAAACTTTTAAACTTATGGTGACTGATTGCTAGTGATGATAATGTCATCCACGTACATAAATAAGTATACAAATGCTTACATTGTAGAAGAGAGAAGTATTATTCTTTTGACTAGTGAAGCCACATGTAATAACAAATAGTAACATTCTTTGGTTTATAGGAATAGGTGAAATATAAAGGACTAATAATGTCTTAGGATTGCTATAAAAAAATAAAAAAGAAAGAGTGTTTTACTAAAAGGCTTTATTAAGTACTAATTTATTTTAAATCCATCCACGTGTTATTGTAATAAAAGGACTAAATATTTTTGTATAATTAATACTAGGACATTAGTAGAACACTTTCTTTATACTAGAAGCTTTATAAAGAATAATGGAACCATTATGGTTCCTCTTAATTTTATATACCCATTTACTCTAAAAAATGATTAGTGTAGGAGAAAAGGAGATATAAGAACAAGTGTTATGTTTTTATAAGATAGAAATTCTTTGCCCTTGGCATTATAGTAATAAGGTTACTTACTTAGGTAAACGAGGATGGCTTTGTTTAATAAAAGGAAGGTGACAAACTCATGTTTAGGAAAAATATTTTTTTGGTTTTTAAATTTAATTTTGAAACTAGGAATAACATACAGTGATTGGGTTGATGGTCTTATAGGAAAAGTGATGAAATTAATGGGTTCTTTGGAAAGAGATAAACCATAAGTATTGTTAATTTTATATAAAGTTGGTGAAATTGTGGCATTAGGTATGGTAGAGAGCTAAAGAAAGTGAACTACTTACTTATGATGGAGTGTTAAGGAGTGACCTTGGACAAAGATAAATTTCTTATAAATTTTAAAGAAAAGATTGGAATACGAATGACATTTAGATTAAATTTAGAAATGTTAGAGATAATGTAATGTATATAAAAAGGTAAGGAAACATGGTTAAGATTATCACTAGTAGGAGTTTTAAGTCGATTAAGATTTTTATTTCTTAACTCAAAAAGGCATTTAGAAAAGTTGCAATCGGAGATTCTTGGATTTGAATAGGACTTAGTTTTTTTTCTGGAAATAATTCTAAAAAATACAACATGTCTAAAGATAAAGATACAATTTAAGAAGGTATCATAATAAATGAAGGAATGATATGGTAAAGAAAAATTAAGGTACACACATAACTAAGATCAAAGTTTAAGTTTTTGAGTATTATAGAGTTTAAGGAAAGGGTAGCAAAGATAATCAAAAGCTCTAAGTGAGCTATTTTATTATCATATCCAAAGAGCCTACAATAGGGGCATAATAATTGAGGATAAAAGTGGTTATTTTATTGATAAGATATGTGGTAATTTGGAGTGCATGTAAAAAAAAAAAAGATACGTGGAAACATTTTGTTAGAGTATAAGACTAGTCTTCACAATATGATATTTTATGCATTCAATTAAGCTACTATGCTTAGGTTTATATAATGGGTAAGTCATGTGTTGAATGCCATATTATTTAAAAATTGTGAAATTGCTTGATAACCATCTATATAAATAATCTTGATTTTGGTGTCAAAGTGAGTTTTTAATGATTTTGACAAATTTCTCAGGCACCTTAGACACAATATTTTTCAAATTTAAAGAAATAAATTAAACAAGATTATTTTGTGAAATAATCAAGAAAAACAACTTTGTAGCAAAATTTTCCAATAGAATCGATAAGTGTAGGATGTAAAGGATAATTCCTTATTATTATCCACCTTTAATATATTTCCTTAATTACTTCTCTAATTGAGGAAATGGCGTGTAACTCTTCTAGGAATTAGGCTAATATTGTGTTTTCTATAAATACCTATTGACTGTATTCTCCTATAAATGTAACTCTTGTACATCATGTTAATAATGAAATATTCATTCTCTATATAGGATATAAACATCTAAATATATAACTTAAAATGGTCTATCAAAAAAGATAGAGGACGTGCCTTAAAAAATAAATAAATTCATTAATAAAGGAATGAGAAATTTGATACTCATTACGAGAATAGCTCCATACTAGCACCAAGTCACTACAAGTCCTATGCTATCAAAGATAAACACTACATATTTAGAAAATCATACAAGTAAGACAACTAGTGATGGTGTTAATGTTTAAGGCTATTTGGTATTCTATTATCTGTAAAAATAGTTCTAGAAGAACTTGATGATTGTTCTTTGTTTCCTTCAAAATAGTTTAATATTCTTCTCCTTCTAAATATCATATATGTACTAACCCGCGAAAGAAGATTCTAAAGTTGAAAATTTCCTCCTTACACCTCCATTTTCTTTGAGTAATCCATATTAGGATGTCTTTTAAAGAGGTATATGAGTACGATAACTTTAAACACTTTAAGATAAGTTAAAAAATAAAGGACTTGGTAGAGAGCTTTTTGTAACTTTTATTACTAATATAAGAGTCATAATTGATTTCTAGAAGTAAATGAAGATTCAATGTGACTACTAGTCATAATTTTCTTATAAATTAGAATAGAGGGGTGACCTAGACATTTATGCCATAATTGAGACGATAAAGCCACTAAGGTGGAAGGATTGAGATTGAATGACTTGACAGAAGTGGTTGAGTATGAGCAGCACTCGTACAAGTTGTATCTACTTTGTCCTTTGGCTAAACATGCCCCTATGTTTAAATCCTTTATAATAAATTACATAGAAAAAGATTTAAATGAAACTACTAACATGCGAGCCATATATTATGTTCCTTTTCAAGATCATATGTAATGTAATGTGTAGCACCAATGTTAAGTTCCCAATTGTTATTTCAGTGGCTTAATTCACTTTCAACCAGATGTTCTTGAGGCCAAGAAGAAAAGTAATTTTTTTTTCTATAAGATGAAGATGTTTTCCCATTATGTCCTAAGTTTTCACGTAATTGACAAATAATATGAGGCTAATTTTGATTTCCTTGATAGAAAAATTGATTTTATTATGGAGAATTTTGTAAGGTAACTTGTTATATTCCCAAAAGGATATTGCATCATTAATATTTATTGTAATATTTAATTCTTTACACTCATTGTTTAAACTATTTGGTATGTAAGAAATAATTTAAGCATCATTCAAAAGGTGTCCAATAAGTGGTAGGTCTTCAAAAATTTTTTTTACCTTGTCATATATGTAGTTGCATTCTTATCATCCTTTTTGTTTGACATAAAAGAAGACACATTGAGAGAAAACGATTGTAAAAGCTTACGTATAAATTTTTTTTCTAAACATTAGTTGAAGTGATACAATTATTTATTGTTAGATTGATTACATTATTGACAGTTGTATGAATACTAAGAATTACAAGGTAATTTTTGCGTTTATAATAAAGATATCCAAGATCGATTTATTATGGATAATGATTAATTAAATTAAAAATTGAAAGGTTTGTAGTTAAAGACCAGATTGGTCATTTGAGATTTCTAATTAATAAACACAATTTTTACCATTCAATACAAGTTTTAACGAGATCTAAGAAGAGGCACTTATTAGGTTAAAAAGAATTACCTTACCTAAATAACTTTAGGTGTTGTATTTGTTTAGGTTGTAATAGAATATAAAGATATTTTCATTATTATAGTAAATAGAGGATGGTGGAAAAAAGAAAAAAAAATGTGTTGGTAAGCCAAAAATAAACAATGTGAAAGAGAAGTCTTGGTATATAAAAGAATAGGTGGAATGTTTCTTATATTTTATCACTAATAATAGCACTAAGATATATATGTGTTTGTGTTTGTGCACACGCGCTTTTATTAGTGATAAAATAAAACACACACACACACACACACACACAAACAAACAACTATATTTAAAGATTTTTTCATTGTTATAGTAAAAAAGGATGGTGGCATAGGGAAGAAATGTTTTGGTAAACTAAAAATAAGTAATATGATAGAGAAGTTTTGATACCAAAAAATAATTAGTGGAGTTTGTTTTGTATTTTATCACTAGGAAAAGCGTTATTATACATAAGTAGATTAAATAAACCAACCTACTAATTTAACATATAATAAAGACATTAATTTTGGTTACATAGCCAAAAAAAAGTGAGAACTATTAGTAAAGCTTTTAGAGTTATGCTTATCTGGTAATCATATTTTAATTCCTTTTGATTTAGTTGACAAGAAAGCAAGGTATTAAGAATAATTGATAACCCTCTTGAATAATAGGCATTCTAACAGCACACTAACTTTAGCATTGTCAGAAATGACATTCCTTAAATTGTACAAGTTTTGCATAAAGTCTAAAGGGCCAAAATCATATTAATGATCATACTAAAGCTAAGAGAGATTATTGTTTTCAATATTGGTTTTGAAGCAGTCCCTCAATTTATATTTTCTATAAGCATTAGCCTTTAGTGAAAGTTGAATTGACCCACTTTACCTATAAAGAATCCTTATTAACTAGTAATCTCCACAACTTCTTTGCCAATAGTACCCTTTAACTACTTTAATAAATTTTATGCCCAAACTGCTTGTTGACTTAAGGCATAAACATAAGCCCATTTCACTTTGGTTCCAAAATATTTCCCTTGCTTTCTATTATATATAATTTCTCTCATCATTCTTTTAGTGATCTTAACAATGGTACATAGTAAACATAGATGAGCAGACCAAAGAATTTGCATATTGTTAAAGACTGAAATGATGAGCAAAACTCTCCTGAAAAGGATAAACACTTACTTTGCCAAGAAAATAATAATTTTGGAATAGATCCAAGAAAGGTTAGCAATTTATGAAGCTCAATTTCTTAGTAGTGATTAAGATATCTATATACCTAAATAGAATATGTTCTTGGTTAATATTGGTTAATATTAGTCAAGAGAGCCATCTGGTCACCGGTTAAGGGAGAGTCAATAGAGATGAAGAATGAGGTTTATCGATTATTGATGTCCAATCGTGTAATAAGCTTAAAATTTGAGAAATAATCTATGAATACCCAAATAAAGGTTGGAGTAGAGGCATACAATAGTAGTAGATAGTTTGTAAATGAAATTGAAGAGATTCATAACTTGTCACACTTACTTTGATATTTAAACATATCTTTATTAGAAATCCTTATTGAAATCAGCCTAGATAAGGCCTCAATACATATAGCAAAGAGAAAAGGAAAAAAAAGGTCTCCTTTTCTTATCCTTTAGATCCTTTAAATGGTTTAATTGGTTATTTCCTAATGAGAATACAATGGGTAGAGGTTGAAATGCATTGACTTGCCTAATTGATAAACTTTTTAATGAAACCCAAATATTTGACTATGATGAGTGTTGGCCCCTATTTTTAGAGCCCAACATTCGGAGTCATAAACCTAGATCTTCATTACTCCATATTTTCGGAGTTATAAAACGTGAGTGCATTTCCCTCTAGGGTTATTTCAATGAACCCTTATAAGCTATTAACAATTCATCTTCATTCTCATAACATCCCAAAACTTTATCACAATTTATTCAATGGCATGCCCACACAAATAAGTCACCATAATCAAACTCATTTCTTATAAATTCAGAGCATATTTTGGGAAGCCTCAAATTAGAATTACAATTTGACTTTTTCAGAACATTTGTTTCCCATTTCTTTAAGGTTCTAATGACACCAAAATCATTCAATTTGCTTTAGAAATCTGAAAGTTATAGCCCAAACATTTTCGGACTATTATTAAACTAAAACTGCACACTATACTCAACTTCCATCCAGAAATTGAAAGTCTTAGAGACTGAATTGAAATTCAATTCCTTTAGATAATTTGTAGCTCCATGTCTCTAGTTTAGTTAAAAATAAGAATCATCTCATTTAGAGCTCTACAATTCAAGATATCACCAAAATACTGAAGCATGTTCAGTAAAAATATCCAACTCATACTCTTCCAACCGATCCTCTTACTTTGATTCAATCAATCTTTTTCAAATTAATACCAAAAGCTATAAATGTTTATGGAGAGATAGAGGAATGTGTAAAGAATCCATTGCATCAAAAATCAATTCATTTAGAGTTCGTAAGAAAACGTTATGGCCAAAAGAGGGAGAGGTGTTTAGGTCTAGGGGACAGTTGCAGAGACGCGATCGCGATCACGAGTTGGCGCGTGGATAAATGTTGCGCTATTGCGACTTTCGCGATCATTCCGCAATCACGATTTTTCCCTTCCTGTTTTTCTTCTTCGACCTGTTTTGGTAAAAAGAGCATAACTTTTACTAGGGATATCGGATTAAGGTCATTCAAAGACTATTTCAAAGAAGACTTCTAGATCTACAACTTTCATGAACATTTCAAAAGATATTTGGCCTCTAAAAGGGATAAATTTTACAATCAATGTAGCTGTCTCGAAAGACCATCCTATTCAGCATCACAAACTTCTAATAATCATCTCTTAACTCTGATGTCCAAAATTTTTATACTATATATCATTGGAAAGCTAGAAAGATAATTTACAACTTCCATAAAGAAAACTTTGGCTAACTCTACCCAGATTGATACAATTTTCCCTTGAGTTCAGAACACAATTTCCATACCTATGAACTTGCAAAATGCAACATCTATTCATCTTCATTCAACTACTAAATACCTTTCGTTAAACTCTTGAATCTTACCTCAAATGATTCATCGCATAAAACCTTTCTAACATTTTATTCTAGGATAAGCAACAGTTTGCAATCTCAACAAAGAAGCCTATGCATACAAACATTCCACTCCCACGACCATTATACTCAACTTGTAAAATGACAAAATCATACACCAAAAGGGAATTCTCAAATTCACATTCTCATTACTAAGCAAAGTAAATATTTAAACAAGCTTTATTTACATATCAATATACACATCACAAACTTAAATAAAAATACAAACGAATGCTCAATGTTTGGCATGCTTAATAAGCTATACAAAGGTGTTCGAACTAGCTTAATACAAAAGCTAACTATCTAGGAGTTTGTCCAATTGCTTTGCAAGGATCGCTAATCTTCTCATTCTGCACTTGAGGAGGGAAAATGATGGGTTGAGCTACACAGCTCAGTGGCTAATATATTTATATCCATTGGTAGTGAGCCACACAATCAAACATAAATGTATCTATTTATATAAGCATACTCATCTTATTTTGATCCAACAATGTAAGTTTAACATTCATAACTCATAAATCAATACTTCATCACATAAAACATATTGGATGTAATTTATCATTGAAGTGTAATACACAAATTGCATCATACTTACATATCAAAATGCAAATACAAAAACAAATGGCTCGAAGGTTTCGTTGAAAAAAATAAAGAAACTGAAGTTTATTCTGCGAATAAAACGAGTCCACTTTTCGGATCTCGTGTGCCATAAGTGGGCAGCTAGAAGAAGGCTTTATGTCGATGTGCACATGACTACGAAACGGTTCCTCTCTCACCCAAACACAATCAAATCTCATACTCAGTTCAATCATTCAAAATTTCATATTCTCATGCTTTTTCTTCTTTCCATTCAATCAAAATGTCGCGATACAATTCCGAGGCATAGCAGATCATACACATAATTCAAAATTTTATCACAATGTCAAATATCATAATGCAATTTCCACATCACAACATTTCAAAGCAAGTCATTTTAGCATATAATACACACACAAGGCATTTTGCCCATCACACAATAACTATAAATAAATTACCCACCTTATAACTCTTGAAAATCCAAACTCAATTGTACCCTTCATCTTGCTCTTGGGTCGGTTGTTCTTGATTTCCTAACACAACCAAAATTCCCATTTAATTTCAATTCAAATGGAAATCTCCCAAATCAATAGGTATTCCAATTGAGAAACTCATAAGACATAATCACTAAAATTGATCTTAGAATTCTTAAACACATACATTTCTTAAGCTATATGAACCAAAAGTCGTTCAAAAATCCAAAATATTAAAATCAAACTTACCTTGAATATTCACCAAATGAAGAGTTTCTTGACTTGAATGAGAGCTTTAATCCTCTTCTTCCTTTTCCCCTTCTTGAACAACTTCAAAATCGCTCTTGAAGGCTTAGAAAAATCAAAACATAGCTTTTCTTCTTTCTTTTCTCCTCTTCTCCACCGAACTCTCTTCTTTCTTCTTTCTCTTTTTTTCTTCTCTCAATTTCGTTCTTACTTCTTCCTTAAAAGCAAGTCAACACTTCTTATTTCAATTTTTCCATTAATGATTGTACAAAGACCCTTCTACCCTTCCTTATATGCCTTGGAACTTAAATGCTTAAGTGACTTGCCAATTTTGCCCCTCATGCAATTTTACCACCTTAACACAATAATTCAATTAACCTATGTCATATAATCTTACTCACATTAACATGCTAATTAACTCCACAAAAATACTCTATTAAGACCTCAAAATTCATTTAAGTCATTGCCTAACTCCTTCCAAAAATCAAGATCTTTTTTTGATCATGCAATTGAAGGAATTTGCTAGCACTTCCTTCTAGAAAAATGTTCCTCATTTGGATAACTAGAAAAAAATAGTTAAAACACTGAAGCATACTCAGTGAGCATGTTTCAACTACATTTTTCAGCTTTAGACTTCCAACATTTCACATATAATAGTTCTAACTTCCAAGAAAAGTTTGGGGTTCAACAATGAGAATGAAAGACCAATTAGTGGTGTCAAAGGCATTATAGAGGCCTACTTTGACGACACAACTTCTTATCCCTCTCCTCTTATGGTAGTTTATGAATAATTTTTAAGCAATAAGGATATTATCACCTATATTTTGTCTTTGAAAGAATGAAATGCCCCCTAGTTAGGGCTAACGTTATATTTCAAATTTTGTTTCAATTTAGTGGTTGTTTTCTTTGAGATAATCTTGTAGACTATATTATGGAATGAAATAGGTCTTTATTCATTCAATGAATAAGTATTATGAACTTTCAAAATCAAGGAAAATGTAGGTTTTATATATTTCATGTTCTATTCTTCCATGTTAAAAGAATTTTAAAATTGTTAATGTTTTAACACCCTAAAATAATGTTAGAATTCTTTAAGTAAAAAAAAGGCATTAAATTCATCAGGCCTCAGAGCCTTATTTGGATTGAAGTTAAAGCGACTGTTCTTTATCTCTAAGTTGGTAATTGGCTTATGAGTTTTTAAATTTGACTATTGAAATTTGAATTAAGAAATAAAGATTCTAAAGATCATTAAGAACTCTCTAATTAGCTAGAAGAGCCTAGGAAATCTTTGAAGTAACCTATGGCCATTTCCTTTAACTTATGAGGCTCTGAAATGATCTCCCCTTTAGAAATTTTGAGAGTTATAATGTGGTTAATATTCCTCTTTTCGAGTATTAAGTTGTAAAAGAACTTGGAGTCTTTCTGTCCCTCCTTAAACCAAAGATTCCTTAACTTTTGTTTGATGGGAGAGAATGCATAAGAGAATCCTTATATAGTTAAAAGGAGATTCTTTCTCCTTCCTCTTTAATTCCTCACTGCCAGGAGATGGTATAACTATTCTTGTAAAGAAGACAAAAGGCTAAGAGTTTTTAGTTTTTAGGTTTCAATATTACTTACTTTCCTTTTATTTTTAACACCTTAAGTTCTTCCTTAATTGCTTTCAACTTTTTCATGCATTTGAAAGCTAAGTATCCCTTAAATAATACATTACTTCTTTTTTTCACTACTTTTTAAAAGCCTTACAAGTCAAAATATAGTTGTTGAACCTAAAAGGGACACATCTTTGAATATATTAACTATTATATTAACCTTAGCAAGTGAGTGATCTGATTACAAAGAAAGATT
Source organism: Erythroxylum oxycarpum (assembly GCA_025629785.1). NCBI lineage: Eukaryota > Viridiplantae > Streptophyta > Magnoliopsida > Malpighiales > Erythroxylaceae > Erythroxylum > Erythroxylum oxycarpum. The sequence goes on from JAOTAZ010000219.1 coordinate 11,386,658, forward strand.
GAATTAAGGCAAACAATTTGAAAAAAAACAAGAAGGGTAAGGAGTTATCTCTAGTTTTTTTTCTCAACTTCCATATGCTTGATTGATTATTGCACCAACTAAAATACTAACCATTATATGCAATCAGTGAGGCTTTTTTTTATTGATGCACTTAATGAAGTCCCAATGGTTTATCTTAGCGATTCGTCCTTTAGCTTCTGGCATTGTGTAGCTAAGGTCCATAAAGACTATACAAGGCATTATGGAATCAAAATTAAGGTTAACAAGGTCTTCCCAAAATTTCATCCTCATTGAACATAAGATAGTTGTTGGACCCCAAACTTTATGTAAAGATTAGAACTATTGAATGAGAAATTTTGGTGATTAGTCACGAGTTAAGAACAAATGAATGAAAGTTTTTGAACTAAGAAATGATAGACAAGAGTAAAGTAGGGAATAAGAAATGTGGATAGATTCATGATTTGCTATGGTGTTTTCGGTGGATAAGAGATTTTGAAATGAAAAGAATTAAGGTAAAAGTTAGCATTAAAATGAAAGAAAAAATGAAGTTGCATATGTGTAGTAAGTTGATGAAGGATATGTACATATGTGTATGTTCTGTTATTCGTGTTCATGATTAATCATGGATTATAATTTTCTTTATAGAGTACATTGATTTGAAATGAAGTCAAGAATGAAGAATAAATGACGTAGAGAAAGAGTGATCTTCATATAAGTTGTGATAAAAAAAGATTTAGAAACAAAATTGGTAGTGATCTGGAAAAATATTCACTGAGTGTGCTTCGGTCTATTACCCATCTTTTTCTCTAGTCATCTAAACGAGATGATTCTTGATTTGGATTAAAATATAAACGTATGGCTACATTTCTTGTGAACACATTGAATTTCAATTTTGTCTCTAAGAATTTCAAAATTTGTCAGGAAGTTAAGAATTGGGTGCAGTACGTTGGTGTAAAAATAGAAAATTTGTCTTCTGAATTTAAGAGAAAATTTGGGATTGATATAAATATATTTGAGTAAAGTTGCCTTCTGGAAAGTTGTAGATATTTCTTTTATCTTTCGAACGGTATATAGTATGAAAATTTTGGACATCTGAGTTGAAAGTTATGATCTTTATAAGCAAAGATGTTCTGGAGAGTGCAAAAGTAAGACGAAGCTACTGTTCATCTAAAACGAAGTTACTGTTCATCTAAGATGAAATTTTGAGACAAATTTACTATTCATCTAAGACGAAGTTTTGAGACAAAGTTACTGTTCATCAAGGACAAAGTTTTAAGACAAAGTTCTAAGATGAAGTTACTGTTCATCTTCTGTCTTCTGTTCCATTTTTTATTTTCAGAAGATCAAATTTGTCTTCGAGGTCTTCATGAAAATTGTAGATCTCGAAGTTCTCTTTCAAACTGTCTAAACACCAAATCAATCTGACATTTGTAGCAAAAGTTATGGCACTTGAGCTAAGATATGTACAATATGGGTAAGGACAAAAACATGTTTGATTCTTTTGGCCATAACTTCCTCTCTAAACCCCCAAATGACCTGATTCTTGAACCATTGGATTTGTGAGACATTTCTCTACATATTCATCTAAAATGAAGTAAGAAAGATTGAGTGAAAAATATGGGACGGGTACAGTGAGTGTGCTCTTAAAGGATATAAACTGGTGTTATTCCACTGAACTTACTTCAGTATTTCGATGATTTCTGGAGCTCTACTGATCCAAATGAGATGATTTCTGATTTTTGGTAAGCTAGAGACACGGAGCTACAAATGGTATGAGGAAATTAGAATCTAATTTAGTCTCTAAAATGTTTAAAATTCAGATGGAAGTTGTGCATTGTATACTATTATGGACAAGAGCAGTCCAAAAATGTTTGAAGTATATCTTTTGAATCACTGAATCAAATTGAATGATTTTGGAGGCATTAGAAACTT
>JAOTAZ010000219.1:11407719-11420804 GCA_025629785.1 Erythroxylum oxycarpum
AATTTTTCAATTCGATTTATTTTAATAACCTTTATTATTTAAAAATCTGCTGGTTTTTGTAAAGAATCGAGTTTTTATAAACTAAAATAAACTAATTAATTTTCATTTAACATTTTTTTTTCAATCCTATTTCAAAATCTTTAATCTTTTTCAATCTTTATTATATATAGTTTTGTAACGGTCTACTACCAGTTGAATCTTTAAATCTTAAACCTCTTATCTTATTGGTTTAATTTTCGATCTGATTTTTAGAACATTGTGATGAAAATCAGAACAATGATTTAGGAGAAATTATTTCCTAATCATAAAATAGGAAACAAGAGAATATCGTAGATATTTACTCTAGGAAATTGATGTAAATAAGGGATAGTTGCTGTAAATAGGAAATATTTTAACCTAAATTAAGCTAGGACTTGTGTATATATTCAAAGGAACTTGTGCCATAGAATAAGAAAAAAGATTACTTCTTTCTTTATGGTATCAAAGCCCAGGACACTTTAATTCCTAGTTTCTTTTTTCTAACATTTACTTGGCCTTCATTGCCAACAGTGCCTTCTGGAAAACAGACGGCTGAATCTATTGCCAGCAAAAACCCCAACGTGGAGATCTCTTCCTCCTCTGAAATCTCCCTCTGTTGGTAATTCCAAAATTTACACCCCTACCCATATTGGTGAATTACAAACCTTGTGTTCCATCGTTTCCATGTTACCAACTCAATGGAAAAAGCTACCTTCACTGGTCACAAATGGATAAGACTTTCTTTAAGGGCAAGGGAAAGCCTGCTATTTTGTGTTAGGACTCCAGTTTCTGAATACTAGAGTTTTGCTATTATATTTCTATATATTGATCGGTAATGTGCTTGGCACTACAGAATAGTAGTATAGTATTTCCCTAACCAGATCAGATTTGCTCCTCCCTCCCTAACCAGAGCAGATTTGCTCCTCAGAAGGTTGAATCCTTCTGTCACTCTTCTTCTATCTATTTTCTGCCTACCTCTCCCTTCTCTGCCTACCCCTTTATAACCCCCCTCTCTAGGTACAATCTGTTGTGCGTAACTAACTAGCCACATCAGCTGAATAACAAACTCCCTCCTTGTCCCACTGTTCATCTTCTAGAATAATTCTCTCTCCCTCTCCCGAAGATCCCAACATTTTGGATCCCAAGTTTGAGGCTTGGGATGTAGAGGATTCCTTAATCATTTCATGGCTTTGGAACTCTATGGAACCAAACATTACAAGTGCTTACATGTTCCTCTCATCTGCTAAGGAGATATGGGATGTTGTTACTCAATCTTATTCTAAAGTAAATGATGCCTGTTTAATTTATGAGATTAAGAACAGAATCTCATCTATCAAGCAAGGTATGCACTTTGTCACTGAATATTACAATCTGATGAAGAGTCTTTGGCTTGAGTTGGATCATTATCAAAATTTTAAAATGCAATGCAGTGATGAAAGTATAATTACAAAAGTTTGTAGAAAGGGAAAGAATTGTTTAATTGTTAGCAGGTCTTAATGTTGAATTTGACCAACTTCGGGTTCAAATACTTGGTAAAGACCCTTTATCGTCTTTTAATGAGGCCTTTTCACTCATCCAGGCAGAAGAGAGCCAGAGAATTGTGATGTTGGAATCCAAGTCTGCTGACAACTTAGCATTCATGTCTATGAAAATCAACAAAGAAGCCCTTAACCACCACCAACAGAATCCTCAAAATAAGGAAGCTATCTGGTGCAATTTTTGTAAGAAGCCTCGTCACACTACAGAGACCTGCTGCAAGTTACATGGGAAGCCACATAAAGCACTGAAAGAAGGGGCAAACAAGGATGGACAGGCTAAAGCCCAGTTCACTGAACCTACAAACTGTGGAGATTATGATCAAGCTAGATCAGAATCAAAAGGACTTAACAAAGAAGGGATTGAGTACCTAAAGAGCATTTTGAATTCCCTGGAAGGTGTTCGTGCATCATGTTCATTAGCCCAATCAGGTGATTTTTCTAATTCACATGCTCTTAGTGCCTCATTAGTGTCTCCTAGGGATTCTTGGGTCGTAGATTCAAGTGCTACAAACCATATGACTACCTCTCATCATTCTTTTATTTCTATAACCCTTGTCTTAGCAACAGGAAAGTTAAAGATGCAGAGGGCTCTCTTACTACTATTGCAAGTCAAGGAACCATTCCTTTGTCCCCTAATCTTCTCTTGAAAAGTGTACTATATGTTCCCAAACTTTCTGCCAATCTTTTGTCCATTAAAAGATTTACCAAAGACTTGAATTGCTTTCCCATCTTTGGTCCTAATTATTGTGTATTTCAAGATTGAGAAACGGGGAAGATGATTGGGCACGCTAAGGAAAAGGATGGACTCTACCTTCTAAAGTCTAACAGTGGAGACAAAACCTCACATCCCTCCTTGACTTCCATGATTAGAGATACTCTTAACCCTATTTGGCTTCACCATTATCATTTAGGTCATCCTTCTTTTAGTTAACGAGAACCATGTTTCCTAATTTGTTTAAAAACAGTGATCCTAACAGTTTCCATTGTGATGTGTGAGTTTGCCAAACATTGTCGTACTTCCTTTCCTTTGAGCAATAGTAAATCTGAATTTCCTTTTACTTTGATTCATTATGATATATGGGGACCTTCAAGGATAGCTAATGTGTCAGGAGCTAAATCGTTTGTTGCCTTTATTGATGATTGCACAAGGGTCACATGGATCTTTCTCATGAAAAACAAGATAAAAAACCAGTTTGGGGTGAGCATAAAAGGGGTCAGGGGTGATAATGCCATGGAATAGTTTAATCAAACCTTATCTTGTTTCTTTCAACATGAAGGCATTACCCATTTTTCATCTTGTGTTGAGACACCTCAACAAAATAGGGTGGTTGAGCGTAAAAATCGACATTTACTTGAAGTCATTAGAGCATTATATCAAATGAATGTCCCTAGACACTATTGGGGAGAGGTTGTTTTAACTAAAGTTCACTTGATAAACAGATTGCCTTCACGACCTCTAGAGTTTAAAACACCAGTAGAAATACTCCATAATTTCTTCCCCAACTTTAATATAAATAGTCTAACTCTAAGAGTGTTTGGATGTGTTAGTTTTGTTCATATTCATGCTCACAAACCCACGAACCCTAAAGTGCATCTTTGTTGGCTACTCTCCTACGCCAAAAGGGTATAAATATTTTCATCCTCCCTCACATAAAATTCTTCATTTCCAAGGGCGTGTCATTTGTCGAGAGTCAATCTTTCTCCCCTAATACTTATCTTCAGGGGGAGATGGGGAATTATGCGGAAGGTAAGTATAGGGAGACTAACTTCTTACTTGATTTATCTTTCCCAAATACACAGACTGTGTCAACCACTACTGTCCCTACACCACCTAACCAATCTAACCAAAATAAGGCAGAAAGTGCCCAGCCAAACACCTCAAAAAAATACTGCATGAAGGGATACTGTCCAAACCTTACCAGAGCAAGCTCAAGGATCTAACCCGAAAGCAAGTATTAAAATACAAAACCCTGAACTTGATGATTTCTATGTCCCTATAGCTCTTAGGAAGGGCACACGAACATGCACTAAATACCCAATTTCACACTACACTTCACTTGACAAATGTTCTCCAAGCCATAAATGTTTTCTTACAAAAATAAATTCAAGTTCCACACCACAAACACTTGATGAGGCACTTAGGGATAGGAATTGGAAAAATGCCATGGATGATGAGATGAATGCATTAATTAAGAATCAAAGATGGGAAATAGTGGATTCACTAAAAGGAAAAATACCAGTAGGATGTAAATGGGTATTCATAATTAAATATAAAGCAAATGGTTCATTGGAAAGATATAAAGCAAGGCTAGTAGCTAAGGGGCATACTCAAACTTATGGGGTTGATTATCTTGAAACTTTTGCCCCAGTAGCAAAAATGAACACTATACGTATACTGTATACTGTTATCCTTGGCAGCTAATTTTGATTGGCCTATTCAGCAATTTGATGTAAAGAATGCATTTTTACATGGTAATCTAAATAAAGAAGTGTACATGACAACCCCTCTTGGATTTGAAGATAAGTTTGGGAATAGAGTATGCAAATTAAAGAAAGCCTTGTATGGCCTTAAACAATCTCCTCGGGCATGGTTTGGGAGATTCACAAAGGCTATGCTGAAAATGAAGTACAAGCAAAGTCAAAGAAATCGCACTCTATTTATCAAATTTGCTGCAGAAAACAAAAATGACAGCCCTCATTGTTTACGTGGATGACATTATAGTCACAGGTAATGATCTTGAAGAGATGAAACACCTCAAACTTAAACTTGCCCAAGTGTTTAAAATCAAAGATTTGGGGAAGTTGAAATTTTTTTGGGCATAGAAGTAGCTCGTTCAAAAGAGGGAATTTTTATATCCCAACGAAAGTATATTCTGGATCTTCTAGAAGAAACTGGAATGATGGGGTGCGAACCGATTGATACACCTATAGAACAGAATCATAGACTAAGCGAGGCCAAAGATGATGAACCTGTTGACAGAGGGAGGTATCAAAGACTAGTAGGAAGACTAATTTATTTGTCACATACCAAGCCTGACATAGCATACGCAGTAAGTGTAATTAGTCAGTTCATGCAAGACCCTAAAAATGTCCATCTTCAAGCAGTGTATAGGGTATTGAGGTACCTTAAAACTACCCGTGGCAGAGGGATTATGTTTAAGAAAAATGACAATAGAATAGTTGAAACTTATACGGATGTAGATTGGGCAAGTTCAAGCATTGATAGAAGGTCAACCACTGGGTACTGCAATATGTTTTTAGGCAATCTTATCACTAGGAGAAGTAATAAGCAATCAGTTGCGGCTAGATCAAGTGTTGAGGCAGAGTTTAGAGCTATGGCTCACGGTATATGTGAGCTCTAGTGAATTCGTATCATCCTGAATGATTTGAAAGTTAGGTGGCAAGGACCTATGAAGCTCTACTGTGATAATAAGTCGGCTATTAGTATTGCTCACAACCCGGTACAGCATGAAATGTAAATAGGAAATATTTTAGTTACCTAAAATAAGCTAGGACTTGTGTATATATTCAAAGGCACATGTTGTGCAAAATAAGAAAAAAGATTACTTCTTTCTTCACATTGCTTATTTATGTGTATGACATACCCCTGATTACATAAAACAGCACACTTACAAAGGAAAATAAAAGAAAAACATACCCAGTTAAAATAAGATTATCATCGTGGGGATTCCAATCAACACAGTGAAGATCAGCATTATGAGCTTTTTCAACCTGTCAATGAAACACATAAAAACGGTTGCACCTAAGTTTTTATATCACAAGCCGAACAAAGTATTTACAAAAGTATGTCAAAAGGATGCAGATTATGAAATTGCATGCAAAACACGACAACATGTTGATTCAAAAAAGTAATCACTAAAGCAGTAAATGTGGATAATTCATAACTTCAAACTACAGTCTCTATTCATTGTCACTGGATTGACTGAATAAAAGACAAACAAGATTGTAATGGGAACAAAATTACCCATCAACCACAGAGTCAAACAAAAATCTCCAGGTCTGCAGACCATCAAATAAGAATTAAGGAGCAGCTCTTTAGAGGTGATGTTATATAGCTGAGGACCAAATAATAGATGAGATCTAGAAGAATCAATGACAAGTTGCGTTTCCTCAGGAGTAGCATAAAATCCCTTACAACTAGATCAATAATGTATGCTGCAACTGTCACTGAAAAAAATATTTGACACCAAGCTTTTGTCTCACCAACATGATGAATTGTATTTCCATAGAGAATTAAGAATTTTCATAAACAGGGAAAAGGTTTAACTTGAAAATATTATAAGAATACTTCAAAAACAGAAGGAAGAACAAACCTTGATAACAGGTCCAGTGCCAACTCGCGCATCCCATAATATAAGGCATGAATCATCTCCTACGCTACAGAACTCCTGTGCACTTCAGAAGGATACAAGTACTATCAAAAATAGTACAACAATCTAACATCATCAACAGGCTTTGCTCCCACCATAAGCAATCAGTATGTAATAACATGAGAAATTGGGAACAAGCTTAGAAGAATATTACCCCATTTTTGTTCAATATTCGACATTGTATGTCTGAAGAAAAGATTTTCTGATAAAGAAACGCTTAAAAGGAGGTTTTATTAAGCATATTTCTAGTGAAAATAATAGCCCTAGTCTGTTAAAATTAGAAAGTAAAATTAATTGTATACCAAAGGACACAGCTCTCTCACATCACATGGAAGATAAACTAAAGAGTTGAACCCCAAAAGGTATAATAGTCGCAGAACAAGTTGCTCAATGCAGTAGAGCCATGCCAGGTCATGCAAGATACCTTGATGGACAGAATGCAACATCTTCAACTGTATCCTCGTGCCCATGGTAAACACCCCTTGGTCCAACAGAAGGGCTATCAGCATTTTTATCATTACCATCCCCAACCTTTTTAATTGTTGATCCACCTGAATTCTTGGGTCCTGCTGAATCAGTGGCAGATGATGTGATATGGTCCTGGATGCTCCACAAAACAACAGACCTGTCCTTCCCTGCAGTGAAAACTTTGCCAATGAGAATGAAATCTTAATGAAGACAAAGAAATTCCAAGAAGATTTCAAAAAGAAACTAAAATAAAGAACTACAATATTTAGGCAACAAGATTCATAAACATATTGAAACAGGTATAAACAAGAAACACTTCAACCTCCAGAAAGCACATAAGGTTCAGTTCGGCACATTGCAAGAGCAAATTCTGCATTATCCTGATGTCCAGTCAAAATCTGCAAGAAGAGTTATAGAATAAATTTGTTTTTGCCTTAAGAAACACTAGTAATTATGTTCTCAATTTCATGCAATGAGTCATCATATCCCAACAGACTGATCTGAATCACGAAATCCAGTATATCCCATTCTTCACTTTATGCAGTAAAAAGAGTGGAATGTCTTGAGTGCACTAAGGGCGATGTACCAAAACCGTTGTCAATAATATCATGAAGATGCTGGTAGAATCCAACTAAATTATCAAACTAAAGGGGCAAAGTATCACATTAGAGTAATGAGTATATACCAAATCTGGGTGGGAATTTGTGGCTCCAAGTAAAGCATGGCGGTTGGGTTGGGCTTCAACATCCCATATGAGAACCTTAAGTTTAGAAAGACATAATGCAAACAGAGAGAAACATATCAAATAAACAAAATACTCATATGCCAGTATATAGAAAATTATAAACAGGAAACTCACCTCAGGGCTGTCAGTATGAGTGGCAACTATCCCACTATTCTGAGGAAGTTCCCTGATTCTGTTTACCTGCAAAATGTTTAAGAGATCAATGGAAGAAATCTTTGTATAAGTAGCGCCATTTTAAATAAAAAGTTAAGCCAGTCATATAAATGAGGTGGAGGAGGACTTATTAGAAGCTGACAGGCCTTTAATAGGCATTACAGAACAACTCAAACTGTATAAGTGATGATTCAAAGGATTCCACCAGCTAAAATGTGAAATGAGTATGCTATAGAAATTTAAGTATATTTGAACATACTTTCTCCGATAGCTTCATACCTCTCCAGGATGTATGATGGTTTTGTGCTTTCTAACAAATGGAGACCGTGCTTCTTCATTGAACTGAAATATAGAGCATCAGGCAAGAACACAAGCAATTATGCTTAAGAGACAATTCAGTAAATATTAAAGAAGAGAGCAACAACTAATGAGTGAAAGTACAAAATGATTTTGATAACAGCTATAACCTGAGATATGTGCTCTGCAGCAGCAACTCTAGGCTTCACAACTTCACAATTTGCAATGACCAAAGTGTTAGGAACACTACCATCAGTCTGGCCATAACCAAAAAAGGAAAAAAAAATTCAGAAGAATTACAAGAAATCTTGTTGCTTCTGTAGTAGGCAAACTAAGTATAAGTCTATAAGTGAACTGAAGAAGGGAAAAAATGGTAATTGCCAAGACAAAGTCATATAGTTAACAACCATGAGAAACCACATAACAACAAGAAAGATGCAAAATAGTCTCAGCACCAAAGGTCAAACTTCAGAAACGAAAATTCCTTCAGAACTTTTACTCACAATTTCCAAGTTCATTTGACAGGGAAAAACGATACAAGTGCAATAGGGATATGCATTTCAATGCAGATAACCTCGAAACTTGCTCAAGCTGTGAACTTTGCAATGTCAAATTACATATAAGAAATATGTTAAGAAGAATGATATTTTGCTAGGATTCTTTTTTTTTTCACCGTTCTTCTAAAAACTGAATGTAATGCATACACCTACACGCCAACTCAAAAGATGGATGCAATTCGAAGTACAAGAGAACGCATAATAACCGACATGCCTGCTCAGACAGGTAGAGACGTTGTTTATTTTTGTAAGTGGATTGTTCAAGCTGCGGCCCCCACCTATTGAGAACAAAGTCAAGAAATCAACTAGCCAACAAATAAAAGATGAGACTAAACAGTTGTTCCAAAAGCTAGAACCATAGCGACAGACCTTCATTCACCAAAACTAAAATGAAGAGTACCCATCAAATAGCTCTCTAAAATCATCACTTACAAACCATCAAAAGCTATCACTTTGACAAATTACATACACAATAGATCCCAAAGTGATGCAAAAACACACAAAACTTAGAATAAAGATAACGCAACGCAAAGCGTACACAATAATGTAGACCAAAAAAGGAAATAAAGAAAGAACCCTATAAATGAGGGAAGCAAAAGAATCCACATACCGGCAGGAGAGAGAAGGCCAAACAAGGTTATGATTAGCGAGCCAATCATAAAGAACAGGGACCAACGCCTTCCACTGCGTGTACTTCTCGTCAGCAGAAGGTTGGTGAGACTTCTTTCCCTCCTTCATTTTGCCCGTACTTTGTTGATATTGTTCCTTTTCATCCTTGGGCTTAGGTTTACGACCTCTCTTCTTCGGCGCTTGACCCTCCATTGTCGACTCTGACACTTACAGAGTAGAATCTCAACTAAGAAAGAACTCAAGAAAAGAAAAGGCGACAAACCTAAAACCCTGCTCGGACCAACCACGAGAGCGAGAAAGACGTACCGCGTGTTGATTGAGCGCGAGACTTTAGGGTAAGCTTACTCGGGAGTTTATTAATAAAGTAAAATAAAATGTAATATTATTTGCATGATTTATGATATAATGAAATGAATTAGAATAAAAAAAGGTAAGTTTTATATTCCACCTCATTTTATTTTAAATAATAAAAATAAAAAGCTTTTATTTGAGAAGTTTAAGATGTCATGTAAAATATTAAATAATTTTTTATTATATTACATTATAAATATTTCTTTTAAATAATATTTTTTAATATTATATCCAGGGGTTTTCTCTCGTTTTTTAGGGTTTGTTTCTCCTTAGGCTTTTTCCTATTGGTACCGTCGTTGGCAAGTGCTTGGCTGTTCATGGCGTTGCATACGGCTATCGCTGGCTTGTCTCTTACCGGCGGTGAGGATGATGATTGGGTCGTTCCAGCTGGTGTCGGTGACTCTGCTTGGAATTATCAGTTGTGCTTAGTGGGTCTGTTGCTCACCTCCTCTCGTATCCATTTCCCTGCCTTTCAGAACCTTTTGGCTGATATTTGGCAACCACAAGCTGGCATTGCCATCACCGATATTGGGGCTCGCCGTTATTTGTTCAGATTCTTCCATCAGGTTGATGTCGACCGCGTTATGAAGGGTGGGCCTTATGATTTTAATCGTCATCTCCTTGTCTTACACCGGTTGCAACAGGGGGACGTCCCTTTGGAGGTTCCTTTGATTTATGTTGATTTTTGGGTTCAAGTTCACGGGTTGCAGTCTGGGTTAATGTCGGAATCGTTAGCTATACAGTTTGGGAATTTCATTGGTAGCTTTCTGGAGTATGATACTTCGCTATTGGGTCACAGTCCTAGAACCCACATGCGCATCCGTGTTCGAATTGATGTTCGTGTTCCTCTTAAGCGCCGTAAGAAGATTAGCATCTCTGACACTTGCTCTTTCTTCGCTCGTTTTCAATATGAGAAGCTGCCATTGTTCTGTTTTATTTGTGGTCTACTTGGTCATGGGGAAACTCTTTGTCCTGAACGACTTCGTTCTCTGACTATTGCTCCACCTTATGGCTGGGATAATTCCCTTCGTGCTGTCATTGGCTGGCGTAATCAGCAGCCCCCGAGTCGTTGGCTAAGGAATGAGGATGGGTCTCTGTTACAGGGTGCTTTCATTTCTGATTTGGGTGCCTCTGGTGGTTCGGACATGGACATTGGTGGCCTTGAGGATTCTCCTCTCACCCCACCTGAGGGTCTTAAACGGCAGCGGTCTGTGGATACTTCTGCTCCTCGAGTTTCACGTGTTGTTGATTCGACGGGAGTCCAAGGTGAGCTAGGCGCTCATTCTTCTTTATTATTGGCGGGCGCCCAGGAGCGGCCCGACCAGTTGCCATGAAAATTCTCAGTTGGAACTGTCAAGGTCTCGGCAACCTTTCGACAGTTCAAGCTTTGGGCGATCTTATTCGTCAGCATCAGCCGGATTTGGTGTTTCTTATGGAAACTCTTGTGGATGACGTTCGTATTGGGGAGTTGCGTTCTCAGTTTGCTTTTGCTTTTAGTTTCTGTGTTAATCGGGTAGGGCGCAGTGGAGGTTTGGCTGTGTTTTGTAGACACTCTCATTTAGTGGAGGTTGTTCGTCACAGCCAGAATTCGGTGGATCTTCGAGTTTGTATGGTGGACGGGTTTCAGTGGTTTCTTACGTGTTTTTATGGCTATCCTGAGCGGTATCGGCGCCAGGCTTCTTGGAATTTTTTGCGTTCTTTAAATCGCGGCGCCACTTTCCCGTGGATGGTTATCGGTGATTTTAATGACTTAACCTGTTCATCTGAGAAACTTGGTGGGGCGGATCATCCGAATTTTTTGTTAGAGGGCTTTCGTACTGCCTTGTTGGATTGCGATCTTCAGGAAGTCGAGTGGATTGGGTACTCTTTTACTTGGGAGCGCAGTCGGGGTACACCTGCGTGGGTGCGCGAAAAGCTCGATCGAGCTGTTGCCAATACTGTTTGGTTCGAGCATTTTCCTCACGCTCTTATCAAAACTGGTGTTGCCCCTGTCTCTGACCACTCTCCTCTGGTGGTCACTCTGGACGCCACTGTTTTGACTTGGAATCGGCGACGGTTCAAGTTTGAAAATACGTGGCTTATGCAGGATGAGTTATTCAGTGTGGTTGAAGCTGCTTGGTTGTTTCCAGGCAGTGTTATGGAAAAGAAGGAGGTGTTATGTACTGAGCTTGAGCGATGGGGTCGTCATCTTGATCGGGCTTTAGTAAATGAGAAACGACGGTTGAAGCGTCAGTTGGAAGCCTTGCGTAGTGTCAATTGCAATGACTACTATGCTACTCGTGCTGAGTTGAATCGCCTACTAGACTTAGAACGCATTAAGTGGAAACAGCGTGCAAAAGAGTTTTGGTTGCAAGATGGTGATGTTAATTCCAAATTTTTTCATTTATCTGCTAGCTCGAGGAAGCGGAAAAACACAATTCTTGAACTTGCCGACAGTTCGGGTGTCGTGGTTCGCACCAAGGAGGGGCTTCACACCATTATTCATGACTATTTTGACAGATTGTTTACTGCAGAGGTTGTGGATTACTCGGCTGTTACTGGTTTAATCCCTGCTCGTGTTACCGCGGCTGACAACGCGCAGTTACTGGCTCCTTTCTCGGCGCCTGAATTCAAGCGTGCAGTCTTCTCTATGCATCCGGACAAAGCCCCTGGTCCTGATGGGTTAAATCCGGCTTTCTTCCAGACTTTTTGGCACTTGATTGGTCCTGATATTGTTGTGGCAGGTAACCACTGGCTGGCAGAGGGTCATTTTCCCCCTACTCTTACAGACACGATCATTGTTCTCATCCCCAAGGTCGATCATCCTACTTCAGTCACGGATTTGCGCCCTCTTTCTTTGTGTAATGTTTTATACAAGATTGTAGCTAAGGTTCTTGCGAACAGGTTGAAGCGGCTTCTCCCTCGTATTATCTCTGATACGCAGTCTGCTTTCATCCACGGTCGTCTTATTACAGATAATATCTTAGTTGCCTTTGAACTATTGCATTATATGAAACATCGGACAGGTCGGGCAGGTGGCGAGATTGCTTTGAAACTTGATATTAGTAAAGCCTATGACCGTATTGATTGGGCTTATCTTGAACATATGATGCGGGCTTTGGGGTTTGATGCTCAGTGGATAGCCTTGGTTATGATGTGTGTGCGGGATGTTCGTTATTCTATTGCTGTTAATGGGGACGAGGTTGGGCCGGTAGTTTCTTCCCGTGGTTTACGGCAGGGTGATCCTTTATCTCCATACTTGTATGTTATTTGTGCTGAAGGGCTGTCCGCTTTATTGACAGATGCTGAGCGACGTCGCGCTATTACTGGCATTTCTATTTGTCGTAATAGTCCTTCAGTGTCCCATCTGCTGTTTGCTGATGATTCCTTCCTCTTTTTTCAAGCCACCGAGCAGCAGTGTCATGAGGTTCGTTCTTTGTTGTCTATTTATGAACGAGCTTCAGGACAGGCCGTAAATTTGCGGAAGTCTGGGGTTTTTTACGGGTCCAACGTCTTCGAGGTGCAACGGGTATTTTTATCTAATATTCTTGATGTTCACATTCCTCTAGCTCATAGTCGGTATCTTGGTTTACCGTCATTGATTGGTAGTGATAAGAAAACAATTTTTGCTTATCTCCGCGATAGACTATGGGCCCGTATTCAGCATTGGCAGCATAAGTTTTTATCTCGTGCTGGTAAAGAGATTTTACTGAAGGCTGTAGCTCAAGCAGTTCCTGCTTATAGTATGAGTATCTTCCTGTTACCTGTTTCGTTGTGTGATGAGTTGCAACGGATGATGAATTCATTTTGGTGGGGTACGAAAGAAGATGGTGCCCATAAACTTCATTGGTTGCGCTGGGATCGCATGTGCGAGAAGAAGTGTGATGGTGGTTTGGGGTTTCGCAATTTACGCTGTTTTAATCTGGCTTTGCTTGCCAAGCAAGGTTGGCGGCTTCTG
>JAOTAZ010000219.1:11433855-11443945 GCA_025629785.1 Erythroxylum oxycarpum
TCACACTTTTAATTTTCCCTCAAAATTTTAACTTTAACAATAATGATTCATAACAAAACCTATAAATAAATACTCTATAATATAAAAAATAACTAGGCATTATACGTCTCTGAATTACCACTGCGCATTTGCGAAGTGAAAACCTACTAGTTTGTTAACTCAGAGGAAAGTAGTCATGACTTGCCCTGCTGATGTAATTTCTAATTTAAATAATTACTTAAATTTATTTTTTATTTAATTTAAAGTGCACCAAATAATTTTACATATATATATATACATATAGCTAAATTGGTGTAACTAATTGCTCCTTTGTGACTGGAATGATATAGATTTAAATCACAAAAACAACCTCTTTATAAAATATAGAGAAAAAATTTTTATATAATTGATAGCTATCTCTCAACCCTCAGCGAAAAAAAAGCCTTATGCATTAGAACAACTCTTTTGTACATGGCCAAATTGCTAGTATCACTCAGAATTTGACATTGAGATGAAAAAATGAAAGAAAAAGTTGTATACAGTTGGGAGAATCTAACTAAGAAGGGGCATAGGCTGCTGTTTCTATTATGACTGGACAGACAGACAGAACAGTATTAATTTAGTAATCCTTGATTACTTTTATTGCCTAGAATAGAATAGAATAGAATAAAAGAACCATGCATTCCTCGTCAGTTATAGGTGTTCAATGCGAACCTGGCCATTTTCTGAAAACAATCCCATGTTCACTCACGCTTTCCCCTCTCAATCTCCTCATTCTCTGCCAAAACCATCCGCTCCTTCCTGTTGTCAACGGACCAGAACTAGAACATTTTCTCAATCTAAATGATCCAGATGCCTGACTTTCATAACTCACAGACAACCCCAACAACTCTGATATTGACAATGCCCTCTCTATATCTGGCTCAGAATCGTAATTCACTGCAGTCGTTTGGTTTCCAAAAGGATGAACCCGTCCTGAGCCACCACTCACCCCAGTATCCATATCAATGGATAATTCTTGGCTGGAACTTCTTGAACCTGCTTCCTTTTCCCCATCACACTCATTGCATACTAATTTTAAGGCCTGAACAACCTCACCCATGAATGGCCGATGTGATGCTTCCGGCTGAACACACATTGAAGCAATGGCTGCCACTTTGGCCACACTATCAAAAGGAATATCAGGTCCTAGAGATGGATCTATGATGGCTACCAGCCCTTCTCTACTTGTCAGAAATGGATGAGCCCACGAAACAAGATTCTCTTGACCAGGTGGTTGTGACATGTCGACCGGTTTTCTTCCAGTTATGAGCTCAAGAAGCACTACACCGTAGCTGTAGACATCACTCTTCACTAGAAGATGACCAGTCATTGCATACTCTGGGGCCACATAGCTGGATAAAATCATTAGAAATTAATTATTAGCATAAAAAACCCAGAGGAAATCAGGTGTGTATTTGAAAATCTGGCAGGTAAAACATATTCCAAAACAAGAAGGGCACTCCACCACCTTTTCTCATAATCAAAGTTAGATGGTATGTTATGAAGTGGTGGTAACAAGCTCATTAAATTGCTTCTAAAAATCACGAAGATATGCAAAAGAAACCCCTTTAACCCCACTCCAGATTAGAGAAAAGCAATCGTAATCTGGACCGTATCTTTAAAGAATACCATATTATAGCTGCAATTTGAATTCGACGTAGATACTTGCGACAAAGGCTATGGATAATAAGCATGCTTATTGTAAGTTGCGCTTTAGAGATACCTCCACTCTCCACAAAACAAAGGTAAAAGCGCAGTACAGTTTTTATATGCCCTATGATATCATTTTTCTTCAGATGGAGAGAGGAATTCTCACCCAAAAGTTCCCATGACGCGGGTTGATATGTGTCTATTTTCCTCATCCATGGCAATTCGAGCCAAACCAAAGTCCGAAACTTTTGGTGTGAAATCATGTTCTAACAAGATATTGCTAGACTTGAAATCTCTGTGTATGACATGAGGACTTGAATCCTCATGGAGATAAGCTAGACCTCGAGCTGCACCAAGTGCTATCTTGATCCGGGCATTCCAATCGAGGGGAATAGATTCCTTATCGATCCCTGAATGAGAAGACACATTAGCATTGTCATTTTTTTCAAGAAACCAAAGACAGGAAAATTTGAAAGTGTAAAGTTTGTTTGTGATCTAGAAGAGCAAAAGTAGTACCATGTAAATGAGACTCCACACTTCCATTTGGTATGAGCTCATAAACCAAGCAGCGGGCGTGCTCTGTGCATATGCCAATCAGCTTCACCAGGTTTCTGTGATGAAGGCGGCTAAGCATTTCAACTTCAGCCAAGAATTCTCGGCCACCTTGTTGATCATCTCTCTTTAGAACTTTGACAGCAACTTTGGTCCCATCTTTGAGAACACCATTATAAACACGACCAAAGCCTCCCTCCCCCAGTATTCTTGAAGCATCAAAGTTGTTAGTAGCTCTTTCTATATCAACTGTACTGAAAGTCTTTGCTGAGCCAGTGTAAGGAACAACACTACATCCAAATGACAATGACGCAGAACTCCCACCACTTCCAATTGTTGATCCGGTGGTACCTACAAAATTTACATTTTCTTAATGCATTTACATTTTCTTAATCCATAGCCACTATTCAAGACATTCAGTGGTATGATTTCCACTTAAGTTGAAGTATACATGATGACTAGGCTATAACTGAATATAAAAGGAAAAGATGATTGCCCAATACTTGAGAAAATAATTGTTAAATTCTAACACCAGAAGCTGCTGATCAGGGAAGTTATGAACGTTCACAGCACTTGTAATTCACTCTATCGAACTAGGATACCCCACAGTGGATACGATAAATGTTTTACAGTTCCAGGAATTACCTGAAGGTTTTGGCACAGCACGTGACAAAAGCTGTAGGGTCTGTGCTGGTGGACTATCGTGCTCATTATGTTTAAGTAGCAAAACCCAAGCTACAGTACAACATAGAACTAGTGCTACAAAAGCTGATAGCACAATAACAGCAATCATGCCGCCACCAAGCCTGTCTTTGTGATGCATTTTTCTTACATCAACACCAAGGGGCTTCATCGTCCTTGCATTATTGTCAATGCCAGAATATGGCACATCATCAACTATGTTAACGTTTGAAGATGCTGAAGGTGGTGGTGCAGGTAGGCCTACAAATGCAGAACCTCTGAATGATTATCCATATAGAACAATCTATGGAAACAAAATGGATGAATAGACACTGGAAATTCATGAACCTGGATAGCGAATGTATAACACTTCATAGACCCCAAAAAGGGAAGTTTTAATGACAACTAGTTTTTTCCAAAACCTCTGAAAAGTGAGAAATGCAGTTGTATTATCAAATTTTTCTCCAACTGGAACCAAATCAATGAGGACAATTGTCTTCTCTGGTTGCTGGCTGGCAGCATTTGCTCCCATAATACGAACTTGACTTTGTTTCATAAAAACACCAGCAGCAATCTCCTGAGCAAGCTCTGAAACCAATGGGAAGAAAGTGTATAATCCAACACTTAAGCGCAGTCCAACTTGCATGGGCAAGACACAGCCACAAGGAGAGCCAGCAGGCGTATTTGTATATGGCTCCATGCAAACAGTAGTTGAACAATCTACAGGCCCAAAAGAAACCAGTGTTACATGCAGGAACAATTTCCAGAGAGACAGGGACAACAAAAGGTTGAAAAATTCAAAATTGCAAGGTGACAAAATCAGAAGTTTAATTACCTTCATTAGGAGGTGGAGGAGGCAATGCTTGGACAGGTGGCAAGAAGGGCTTCTTTGAACCCCTTGGTGATGATCCAGAAGGAGAAAGAATAGGCACTTGGAAATGCAATCAAATTCAAAAGTATGTAAGCTAATGGTATGACAAAGGATCATGAGCTATACTAGGTGAAGCAAAAAAAGAAGGTAAAAAAATTGGATGATCCTTACTCTCAATCCAGACAGATGCTTTCGGAGATGCTGAAGGAGCAGGTGAGACAATGGTTGCTGGTTTGGGAAAGAGGCCATGTGATCCAGAAGCTGAAGGACCTACAAGCAGTAAATCCAATATGTTTTGAGAGCAGTTGTCAAAAAATGATCTAGTCAAGTAGTTATCATTGTGGTACCTGGACCAACCGGAGAAGCATAATGTGTATGCCTTTTTGTCTGTAAAAATGGAGGGATGGAAGGACCTGAAAGGCATGAAAAGAATAAATTTAGATTCACTTTAAGAGCATAACACAAAGCATTTACTTTTATATATGGGAAATATTTTGAAGCGTTAAAAGAGAAACCTTGAGCATTTGAAGAGGGAGGATATATCGGGTGTGACAAAGCAGCAGCAGGGTGATTAGTGTTGTTTCTTGTGCGGTTTTTCTTATGAAATGGGATAGATGGTGGAGAAGCAGGAGATTGATACCCTTTACTCGAAGAATATGATCTAGATGTAACGGGAGCACCACTAGGATGCCTCACAGCTTTGTGCACTGAAAGAGCGACAGCAGAAGAACCTTCACAATACTAGCACGGAAAGATGTAAAATCTCCAAATTGCACGAGATATCAGTGCTTCAGCCCTGTTTAACTAATTTACCTTTGGCTGGTGGATGGGCCACAGGGGGCAAAGGCTGGGGTGTCTCATCTGGCGGTGCAGCAAATGGAATTCCGTGTTTGCCTCGTACAGGGGCTAATGCATGAGAAGAACCAGGACCTGTAATGTCATTTTAAATTGCATTAATGTTGGTCATATTTCCCTTTTGTTTAATACAAGCAATCACCATTTTGTAACAGAGTCAAAAGTCATATGTCTCTAATCCATATAAACTTAGTAAAACATTCCGCAAATGAAACAATTCAAAGTATAAAAGATAATATATGAGAATAAAAGTAGGTGGAAAGATAACAACACCCAATATTATTGATTTGCTAAAAGTTTGCAGTTTGTCACCTTCAGTTCGCTGATAATTTTGGGGTGGTAAAGGCTTAGCCATTTCGTGTGGAGGAGCAATCACAGGAGTTCCAGTTCTTTTCTGGTCAATGCCAGGAGAAGGTATTGATGAATGAGAGACGCCAGGACCTACAATCTCATACAGGGACAAAACATTAAAATCAAATATACACAAATTTCAGAGTCAAAAATAAATAGGAATATCAACATAAACAGTAAATTTATTGTCACTACGAAATGCCTCACAAAGCATGAGCCATCAAATGAGTCATCATTTGATGGGTAATTTTGTCCAAAGTGGAATGCTGTAAAGAACAAATCAAATGTAATTAACCACAAAAACAACACCTAGTGCGAGCTCCATTGAGCGTGGGGTCTAGGGAGGTCCGGTAGTACGTAACCTTACCGTACCTGGTAGAGAGGCTATTTCCGACTAAAATAAAGACATTCCCACTCCAAGCTTAAAACAAGTTAAGTGGAATAAGATACGAAATCACTTTTCAGACAGCAGATATATCAAAATGAAGCTCTGCTCTTTTAATAGACAACCTTCAGGTTCTAATCAGTGTAGTTAATGCAGAGAACCTCAAACTAACCAAACTTTTCCCATAACTCTAGCAGTTCTGTTACCTTTTCTTTGAGGATGATTTGGTAGAATGTGACAATGGATGGAAGCATTTATAGTAACAATAATGGAGGGGGGACAAAAGGTCCTTAAACAAAAATATTTATTGCTCTTGACTCACAAGGAAGCAAATTAAAGTCTGGTATAATAAGTATCAAATGTTATGCAAATTTGAACCTGGTAATGTTGAAGGAGATTCTCCAGGCACAGTTGGATGGACTGATGGGGCATTATGTGACATTTCATTTTCAGGTGACCCAACAGGGACTGCTTTCAACAACATTAGTAGAATAAGAACTAGAAAAAAGAACGCAACAACTAGGCTTTTTTGAGCTTCTCAGATGAAGAAAAGGTAATGATCATGCATACCAGGTGATATAGATGGCATTCTTGCGGGCGCAAATGGAAGGCCCACTGGCTTGTTTCGGTGCGCATTCCTTGGAGGGGGTGCAACTGAGATCAAATTTTTGAAGAAGAAAGAAAGAAATAGCACCAATTAAATTGGAATCTACTTACACATAGATACAATTATGAAAAATACTATTGCATATTTTGGGTGAACTTGAAGTGATTGAAGGAAGACCACTTTAGAGTGAGGAATGATATACAACCACAATTTGTCCATCAGTTATGGCAAAAGAATCACGTCAGCATACCTGAAGAAATTGGCTCTGGGATAGGAACTCCACTGAATGACCTGTATTTATGATCATTCCCTGGTGAAGTTATAGGTGCATCAGGGTGGATAAATGTTGAATTTTGTGGTAAATTACTTGATGGAGATTCAACTACAACCATATGTATACTTCATAAAAATGAA
Organism: Erythroxylum oxycarpum; assembly: GCA_025629785.1. Lineage (NCBI taxonomy): Eukaryota > Viridiplantae > Streptophyta > Magnoliopsida > Malpighiales > Erythroxylaceae > Erythroxylum > Erythroxylum oxycarpum. Next base: position 11,440,243 of record JAOTAZ010000219.1, read on the forward strand.
GAAAATCTTATAGGTAACACAGCTTAAGCAAGTTAATACCAGGCACATTTGACGGAGAGACAGGATGTTTTTTAACTGGTTTCTTTCTCTGATGAGCTTCAGGTGGCATTAGTGGTGCATTCACTTGAGCAACTGAGGGTGGAGGAGCTATTTTAGGTGATGGAGATGTGATTGAACCAGTTGGTGATAAAGTTGGCCCGTGCCTTTGAACAATGAAGGGTGGTGAAGCTGCACTGTATGACGGTGGCATAATGGGCGTAGTAGTTAAATGGGATGGCACAAGCCCTGTGACACTTTGGGGCACTGGGGCAGGCATGAATGGAGGTAATGCAGGCAGAGGGTGCAAATCCAATACTGCGTTGCCAAAACAAAAACTTAATCTAGCAGTTTCGGTCCAATTACCAAGTTTGGATTACCAGTTCATGCAAGTTACCATTTGGCTGGTTCTCTGAGCTTGGTGTATTACTTCCTAATGGTATCCCCTGATGGACTGGTCCAGCTATGCCATGTATTGTTGGAGGAACTTCAGAAGAAATTACTGGAGATGGGGGTATAATGTACCCTGAAAGAAGAGACAAATCTTTAGGATCCTTTATACTGAATTAAAACACGAAAATGAAAATGAAAATGCATATGTTATTTGTTATTTGTTGTTCAACATTTGTAATAGAATTTAAAATTCAAATCAAACTTTTTGAATTGTTGGCAGTTCTAAAAATGTCAACAGCAGTAACATTTTTCGTGTCCTTAGCAACATTAATAATGAAGAAGGAATTATTCTGCTCCAACTCCCATCATTTCTTCATAGCATCTAAAGGCTAAACTCTTGGAGGGAAAAGTGACCAATAGCGGGAATAAACAACCAGACGACAGATTATCTAGGTGAATGATCACTGATGAGCTTTCAAAAGTCTAGCATTCACTCTCTTCGGATATTGCCTTAAATAAGTTACCCTTCCCCAGAAGATGCATGCGATGATTAGCCAGAGTGAGAACCCATTTTATTATCATTATTTAGGACTGCTCTGTAACAGTAACTTCAGCTAGATTACAAATTAAAAGCATTAGTAAGCAGTAATTTAATTGTAAGGCGACATTTAGCCCAAGAATTCCATAGATTTTGTCATGTTCAGATCGATAACACTGTCCAAACTGATCGATCTCAATAGTATCCGTCTTCTTGTGCTCCATATCTAATATTACTAAGTCACAATACAGATATATACAAATTTCTCCACATTAGCACTGTCAACATGAGAATTCTAATAATTAATAATAGTTAAAGTATCGAATACCGGATAATCTAATCAACTGAATTCAAACTCGGGAACAAAGGACGTGGCTTTACCTGCAGATTCTTCAACTGTGAAAACCACGCCAATGAGACAGACGTTTACTAGTTGAAATAAAGCTTTGGCCACCAACCCCATCCCATAAAGCACCAAATCTACAGCACAACTTCCTCAATGACGATGAGTAAATCCCATAGCCTTTACACAAATTAAAAATAAGAATTTTTGGAGGTCGAAAGATAACTTGAAGCAACAACAAAAGAGAGGGTTAAATTAACAAAGTCTCACAAACAGTGCACGGGAAGCAATAGTTGCGAAAAACCCAGAATTGGTTTTGATGAAAAAATCCATAGTAATGTCTAATATCCACGAACTTGAAGCTCTCAAGTTCACACAAGTCTGAAATTCCTTGGCTTGTAGAAACGTTATCACTGACATGAGTTACCATGAAAGAAGAAAGACGATTAAAACCCCGAAGACCAGAAAAGAAAAACAAAAAGTTTAAATTAAATAAAGATAAAAATGGACATCAATGTACAGAACAGAGCCACTGTGCAATGTAACAGCCAGCTTTAAGTCGGGCAAAAGATATGCGTTGCTTGGTGGAGAGAGAGAGAGAGAGAGGGAGGGAGGGAATGGAATTACCTAAAGTATCATTTTAAGTGGAAAAGAAAAGGTTAGACTTCGCTTCTACAAGTGGTGTGTTAAACGGAGAAATAATGGAACTTTTTACATGGTGGGGTTGGAATTTTGGTTGCTTATACCCTATTACCTTACTTTAACTGAATTTCGGTTTATCGTTTCCGAGATGGTGACTTTTTGGCAGCTGCACGCGTCAGTTTACGACTTTGACAATAAGTGGGTCATCACTAATTTTCTTACATTAAATATATAAAATAATATTTTTTAATTAAATATAAGTTTAAATATTCTAAACTCAAATGTGTCGAATAATTAACAAAATGACGTTATTTTTCAATACACTCAGATCCAATAAAAATATCTGAAATTAATTAAGTTCATGCGTTAGCTCATTATTATCCTTAATTCTCGTTTTACTTACAATTCAACTCGTTTTAACCTTTAAGACAGAGATGAGATTTTTACGGCGCATGTTCTATGCATAACCATATCAATCTCTTTGCCCTTAATTCTTGCGTGAAGGCATGATACAATTTTTCCATAATAATGGTACAATTATTATATCATCTAATATAAAATATTTGCTAAATTAATAATTTAAAACCACTTGAATTGCATTTTTAAAGGACTTCGTTAACATTTCTTGCTTATGAATTAGGCCACTAAGGAGTTCTATTAAGGTTTGAAAATGGACGGTAAGTACAAAGGCTCGTTTCTGGATTTTTTTGAGTTTGGAATTCTAACATGGCAGGAGTTACCATATGTGGAAGAGAAAAATGTCTCGGGTGGTCGAGTTAGTAAAGTAGGAAACATAAGATCAAAAGAATATGTGTTTGAATCTCTCTATTTACGTTCTTTTGATTGAGTCTGCCGTATATAGCTTGTTTAGTACAAAATATTTGGTTGATATGATTTATAAGCTATTATGTTAATCTAAAGATTTATTCGGTACACATCTAAATAATAGTAATTACGAATTTCTCCGTTTTAAAAAAAGTGAAAGAAAAAAGACGACTCCACTTTAGAGTCAATATATATGGCGTAATTTGGTCTTGGTTAGTGGCATTAGTCCTGAAATAATCAGTCAAACGGTTGAATCCCACGTAACAACATTATGACAAATTTGAAGGTTAGACGGCGGGTCCTCAATTGCTAAGTCTTTTCTCACCAAACTAATACAACACTAGGAATCTGTAAATCCTTTCATGTAAATGTAAAAGAGAAACGTACAATCGTCCAGCCAATCTGATCGGATCGGAGAGGAAAAAAGAAAAATCAGAACACCAACCATAATAATGAAGAGAGTGGTGAGGTTGTGTTCACTATGCATCATGTGACTAATATTAATTATATTCTATCTTCAAAACAACTACCAATTGGTTAGTTAATTATTGCTTAATCTGAGGCTTTACCAAGGAAAATCAAAAGCAGGTAAAAAGTAGGTGGTAACGAATATGCCCATGTTCTGATTCACATGGTCCAATATAATTTATTAAAAAGTTTATATTTTTTGTCTTAAGAACCTTGATTTTGTATTCCCTATGAGCAAAAAGAATACACTTTCTTGTACTTGATTTTGTTATACTCGGACTTGAAGACTTGAAATCAGAGAATAATGCTATCAACTGAGGATTTGAGAATAAAAAAATAAAACAATGGCAAAAGGTAGTATTTATTTTGGAGTTTTTAATTTCAAGGGAATGAAATTATTCTATTAAATTTGTGAATTTACTAAACCCTTCAAAAGAGGTGAGTATTAAGTTTTCATT
>JAOTAZ010000219.1:11579283-11590203 GCA_025629785.1 Erythroxylum oxycarpum
GAGCCGTGACGACGGCTATATCAGGATTGGCTGTTGCCGCCTAACTGACCTGTGTATTTCTTGACGTGGTGCCCTGATGTCGGGCCCCACGGTGGGCGCCAACTGGTTCAGTCGGATTCTACTGGGGCTGAATGTTATCACATGGATCCATAATTCTATGTGATCTCGGCTGCTGAATATCTGCAAAACAAATAAAGGCACGTCGGGGGTAGATTCCCGAAAGGCCCCTCCGACGCTCAAGTTAATCTTTTGTGAAAGTTTTTGTTGTTGAGAATAGAGAAAAAGCTAGGGTTGTAATCTCGTACCAGTATAATAGTAGAATAGTACCTTATATATGGCATGAACGCTAGGTTTAGGTCTTTACGTTTGCATGGGAGACTAACACCTGTGAATGGGCTGTGAATGTGTGGACCTGGACCTGGGCCTAGCGCAGCTGACCCAACCATAAGCTATTCACATCTAGACTAATTCCGACTTAAGTTGAGTAGGTCCTTTATAGAAAGTAAAGCTCTGGTCTCAATTTTAAACAACTGTATACATAAGAAAAGTTTAAATCCATAACCTTATTTAAGCCAAAAAGAACCTGTTATCAATTCACCGAGAATAAATTTGTTAAACGACTGGTCGCAGCATGAGAACATCAAAACAAAAAGAGGGTAGATAAATAGTAAGGAAAGAATGATACAACCTCCCTTTATGAACTCGCGGGATTGGAATTTTGACTCTTTACTTTTCCATGGCTAACTAAGGTTCCTCTCTCCCACAGTTTTCAATCAATTCTCCTCTACTTTTGCATCTTCGTCCACCGTGGTCCCTACCACTACTTTCCAAATGTTTTTCTCTCCGTTTCACAGCCCATGTACATACATCTGTCCCTACTCGACATATTAACCTAGCTTAAAAACAATCTGGGTGGATTGGACTTTCTATGTACCATCATCTCTGTGTCCATACGATTTGAACGTCTTAAATTACATTTATACGTTCTGTTTGAATTGAGCATCCATCAAAGGCGATCTGGGTAAAGACATAATCAAATGACTTTTAAAGGACGAGAGAGGTCAGGCTGCGCGTAAGAGTTCATCGATACAGCGGCTAAAGGGGTCTTTCTTTACAAGTCCACATGGACACCATCTTTACGCTCCGCCAAGTTGAGCGCACCACTTATCTTCAGATGCTCATGCAGTCTTTTGGAAGTACTTACATTTGCCTTTGGTCATATCTCCCTTGCCCTTCCAAGTAAGTTTGAGTATACACATTCAACGGTAAGATTATACACATGATTCATTGGCAATCCCAGCTTATCTTTTCTCATCGTCAGCTGTTTACTGTTGTGGGATGGGTATATCCAAGATGAAGTAGCGAACCAGCCGAGAGCTCGAGCTCTTTTTCAAGAATACCAGCAAGGAATCTATCCCGTCGTTAATGAGTATGACAAGCTCGTCTGTTTTTTTTTTCCCACTAGTTTATCTTTAGGCAAGATATGTTACTTTACTCTTGTATGTATGTTTTCATTCAAATGCCTTCTTCTTCTGCTCTAGTAGCTGTGTTCCTGGACAAGCCTTCGTGAACGAATCTCCCTTCATAGAGCTTCAAGAAATGGACCTTCACAGTAAGGCGTCAGTAAGGGCACAACGGCAGTTCTATCAGGTAATTAATTAGCTGCTAGGTCAAAAATTGGATCTTTTCGACCAATTCCATTGATGCTAGCTAGCCATGATCTGTTTGTCTTGGCTGACTTCATTGCTGTGTATCTTTGGCAGGAAGCCGGAATTAAGGTTAGTTCACTTCTGTTAATGGAAAAAGATAGTTTCTTATAGCTCTGACATCTTTAGTATAGGTGGTGTTTTGTGATCGTAACTGTTTCTCATTTTTCAGTTCTCTTCCTCTTATATGACTACAGACTGCAATTTTCATGGGGTGCAAGAGTGGAGAAATTGAACTAGGATGGTCTAGAGTGACTGGAGTAAGAACTCGTTTCTTGAATCGTTAACGAATACCGACTAATTAGCATACCAGAAACCCTATTGTTTAATTTTCATCTTTCTTGCAGCAGAAAATGGATTATTTTTTATCAAAGATTTGTAGAAAGAGAGTCATCAAAGTGCACTTGTAATTTATTTTCAGATTAACGTGGAAAATGAGATGAGAAATTGGTTCCCAGAGGACTTCTCTCGGAAATCTTCATTGGCAGAACGTACTCAAGCAGTTGATTCAATTGAACGTCATTCATCTTCATCTTCACGGAGATCACTATCCATGGATACCCCAGATACCTTTTTTTCTCTCTTTAACATTCCAGGTACATCACAAATTCCGGAGACCCTCCAGGAGTATCCATCTTTGCAACCACCACCAAGCACAACCAGTGCACTTCAAGCTGCCCTCCAATATTCACATCCAATTCCAAACATAAATTCTCCACGTCAACAAGCCTTGCACTCTATCCAATCAATTCCAAGTCCTTTGACTTCTCCTCTTCAACAAGCCTTCCACCCTATCCAATCAATTCCAAGTCCTTTGACTTCTCTTCAACAAGCCAGGCAATCATTGCAACCATTGCCATGCTCAAGTAGCACTTCTCAACTTCAAAGAGCCACACAAACTTTGCAACCATTACCTCACCTTCACACAACAATCCCACACCAGGAAGCCATGCAAATTCTTGCCCTAACCAATGAGAGTGTGGATGCCACAATGACAAGAGCCATACTGGCACTTTTAAACAATTCTCCATCCTCTTCTTCTTCCCCTACACAGAATTTGTTTTTTGTTCCGCAGGAGAGAGAAAATCCTTTGAAGAACTTCTCCCCAGCTTTGGCTTGCACAAAGGCACTGAGCACCAATTTGCAAAGGCAAAGTATGCTCAAACGATCAATTACATATTATAGCAGCTTAAATATTGCTAGACGTGAACATATGTTGCCAAACCACCGTATAAGCACTCAGTTTTTCCATTCGCTCAATGAACGGAAAAGGCGTGAAAAGCTTAATGAAAGCTTTCAAGCACTTAGGTCACTTCTTTCTTCGGATACAAAGGTATGTCTGAGCTACATCTTACTCTTCAAATTAGTTTACTGATTTGGTAGATAATTAAACCTTTCTTTTTTTGCAAAAACTGATGACTATCACACGTATAAAACTACTAATATAAGAACTCGTGTCTGTGAGTATTTGTCATGCTTGCTTTTCATGAAACAGAAAGATAAAGCATCAGTTCTGATTAGAACGAGGGACTGCTTGACGTCATTGAAGGATCAAGTTGAGGAGCTCAGTCGAAGAAACCAACAATTAGAGGCACAGCTCTCTCTTGCCAAAGAAGCAGCCCGAGAAGTAAGTGGAGTCCCAAGTTCTGAAAGACTTGATGTCCAGCTCTTACAGGTATCTGAATCAACTTCATCAGAACAAGTTGTCGATTTGCAAGTGACTGTAAGAGGAGAACATTCTCTCTTGAATATGGTCTCTCGGCTCTTGGATTTCTTGAAACAAGTTGAGAACATGAATGTGGTATCCGTACAAGCCAGTACACATATAATAGACTCGAATCTTTTCAATCGCATAGTTTTGGGACTGACGATTGAGGTATGCTTCTACTAATACAGTCATACTCGGTTCAATTTGTATAAATCATCAACATAACATCGACAATATATGACCTAGATATAGCACATGAATTCTATGACTGTTAGAAGTTTCCACTTGTTCTTAATATGATGCCCTGACAGTGATGAATGGTTGGTAAGATTTGTTAAATTGTGGAGAATATAAGCATAATTAGAAGGTGCCAGGAGCTTTCCTCCTCTAGGGTTTCAATGTAGTCTTTCCAAAGTAGAGTTAGTGGACAAACTTCAATGAATTTACATTAGATTTTGTATTGAGAGGGGTATTCTGTCTTGATACTTTGATGACATGTAGGGGAGTGAATGGGACGAGCCAGCTTTCCAAGAAGCAGTCAGGCGGCTTCTTACCGACCTGGCAGGGTGACAAGTGGATTGATTCCCTTCTTTACGTCTCCTTGGAATTAATCAATACTCAAGGTTGTGAGGCCTAATTACCTTTCCTCCGTGAATCCTAGCCATTTGCCTGCAATAATGATAATTATAATCTTTTCTGGATTTCATGCGAGAGAGAAGAAAGGTAGGATTTTATGGGCATGTAAATATATACCAGACTTATCATTTTAGTGAACTTAATTATAACTTGCTAATGTATTAAGGTAATTTAGATAATAATAATATTGATAATTAAGAAGGCCATCAAAATAATAACTCTGTAATTGTATACATCTACGAAGACTATTATTTAGACACGTTTTTTCAAGGCATGGGATAACTTTGGAGGGGAAAAGGAAATTTTATAAAATTTGACGGCGACATTGGTTTGCAATGGAATAATCTATATTAAAAAATGTCATAATTTTTAACTCATAATTAAGATTAAAATTATCTAAAAAGCAACAATTAAGAAGAAACAAAGATGAAGAAACATTTAATTAGGTTTGAGATGATATTTCTGGAGCCCTCTTCTTAATTATCTAGGCTGATGTCTATGGGAATTTTTTATGAGATAGTTTTAGCTGTAACCCAAAAAATAAAAAAAAAAGATGAAGAAACATTAGTGTACAATAACTACAGGATATTAACTACAACAAACAATGATAAATTGAAGGGTATTCTTACATCTAGCACGTTAGCATTTTTGTAAGCTTTCTCCTTGTGATGAGGCCAATAAACAAAATAGTTTTTCATATTATTGGATTATCAATACTATATTTTCATCTTACCATAGTAAACTCTGAAAAAGATCGTAATGCATAAAAGTTCACTACAGTTTAGTAATTATCAACTTGATTTAAATCAAGAAAACAAAAGAACAAGTTATCATTTTTTTGGTAGATCTATCTTATATATAAAGAGAGCTGTTTGTGGTAAAATTTAAGGTGGGAAACAATTATCTGTAGAAACCTATATATAAAATGTTCTTACTGAAAATTATTAAAACGAATAAACATCAAAGGATCATGAATTTGTTTAATTACCAACAGTTCAAAAAATCTTAAGCATGACACTTTTCAAGTCATCCTCCTAATTACATGTATGAATTATGATGCAGAAATTGTAATATAAACAATGCCAGCCGCCTGGTTTTCTAGATGTTGAATCATTAATCCTAGTACCGTCTGCCTGCTTGTCAATGTTGAACCGTTGAAGCCGCTATTTGCGAAGGAACAAAGTCCAAATTGCATAGAATGACAATCATCTATTGCTATCTACTAACCAGCATAAAGAACTTTATTTATTTGCCAGATTTCACACTTGTCATACGCATGCAGCTAAATTCATGGACGCTTCCCCCTAAGACGTGACGTTCATGTCACTCTCGATTGGACCCAAAAATTAGAAAGGAACAAAAATGGCAAAAGTTTTCCGAAGCCAAAGAAGCAGTAAACATTATGATTCCTCGAAGATGTTTAATTATGTGCTTCAAATAGTATCTTGCTACCTCAAATGATATTGGAAAAATCAAATAAGATTTGCATATAAATTGCTGAGAATTATATTTTATCTGAAGAACTTTTGGGATTATAGTTAATTGAATAAGCATTATATATCTATTTTCTCCAAAATTCGAAGTATAGTTCTCTCCTAGCTATTGTCACCAAAGTTTGCTTTTTAGGGTTTGCCAAAATATGTTAAATCTATATAGCTAAACCCAATGGATATATGCTTAAAATTAAGAAGACATCCACTTACTCCTAACGAAGCGCAACAGACTTCCATAAAACCACCTAAAGCTATGAATTCTCTTAAAGACTAGGTAAAACAAAAAAAAAACTACTAAAAATCAAACTCCTATGTCAACAGACAACTAAGACACAAACAAATATTTTCAACAATCTCTCCCTTAAACTAAAAGTATTTAAACATTCAGTTTAAAAATACTTATCAAGTGCACAAACTCCAAGTAGATTCCTTAGCTTTTGAAACGTAGGCAATTTTAATGGCTTGGTAATTATGTTCGTCATCTGATCTTCACTCTTACAATAGAAAAGATCAATGATTCCATCCCTTATGAGGTCCCTTGGAAAGTGAAACTTCACATTTATGTGCTTGCTTCTTCTATATAGAATAGGATTTTTAGAGAGTTTGATGATAGAATTATTATCACAATAAATTGTATTAGCTCCCTTTTGCTTGAAATGTAGCTCTTTAAGTTTTTTTCGCAGCCAAATTACTTGATTTTTTAAAGATCATGAGATAGCTCCTCGACCAAGCATGAAAACATATCTTGAAGTATTTTTTCTATCATCTTGATCTCTAGCCTAATCACTATTTGTAAAGTCAAATAAATATGACCTTTCACCTTTCTTGTAGAACAACTCATAACTAGCAGTCCTTTACAACTATCGAAAGATTATTTTTATAGCTACGAGATGAATCTCCTTTGGACACTCCATGAATCTGCTTATGGTACTTACATAATGCATTATGTCAAGTCTTATTGCGGTTAAATACATCAAACTCCCTACAATTTTCTTGTAAAGCGTGTTGTCAATCTTCCTTCTTTCAAGATTTTGAACAAGCTTTAGACATACTTTAGTAGGCATGTTAACATAATTGCAATTTTTTATTTGACAAAATTTCTTGCACATACTTCTTTTGTGAAATAAAAATTTCAGTTGCTAACTGCACCACTTCAATGCATAAAAAATAATGCATCTTTTCAAGATTAAACATATCAAATTCAACCATCATAGATTCTTAAAATTTGTCAAACAATGAGCAATTTCCCTCCATCTCCAATCTTTGTAAAAAGTGTATGCTCATATGGACATTTTCCAAAACCTTTCTTAGAAAAATAAGAATTTATACAACTATACCAAGTGTGTGAAGCTTGTTTTAACCCATATAATACCTTTTTGAGTTTATAAACCTATTTTCTCTTCCAAACTTCATATAATCAGGAGGTTGATCGACAAATACTTGTCCTTTAAGATCAATATACAAGAATGCTAAATTCACATCCAATTGAAAGATGGGCCATGAATATTGTGCTGCTAATGCAATCATAACTTTGATTGTATCATGTCTTGCAATAGCAGCAAAGCCTTCTTTATAATCCACTCCAAACTCGTGGTTATATCCTTTAGCTACTAAGCGTGCATGCCTTGTACTTGTCAACTTCTCCATTCTCCTTCAATTTTGTCTTATACACCCACTTGACATCAATTGTCTTGTGCCCTTATGGAAGACCAGCCAACTCCCAAGTGTTGTTTCGTTCAATGGCTACAATTTCTTCATCCATCACCTTTCTCTATTTTAACTCTTTGATAGCCTTTTTGAAAATTGTAGGATCACAATTGAAAAATAAAGCAAATTGGCTCCTCAGATTGGTCAATTCCAGTTACCTCATAATCGGCCATCCATATAGGTCTTGTTCTAACATGTTGATGACGTTCTTCATTTTTTGTTGCTATTGCCAAGCTTGGAACATCTGGTGGAACTTATCGATCATTCTCTTCATGTTATTGCCTCTCCTCATTGTTAACTCCATCAAAATTTATAGGTATTTATTATTCATCAACATTATTGTTCCATGGATAAAAACTTTCTTCATAAAAAATTACATCACGATTGATAACAATTTTCAAAGTGATAGGATTGTAAAGTTTATAAGCTTTTGATTGATCACTAACACCAAGAAAAATGCATTTATCCCCTTTATCATCTATCTTTGTCCTTTTCTGGTCTAGAATATGGGTATAAGTAACACACTAAAAAATTTTGTAATGATCTACTATCAGTTTTTGTTCTCTCCATGCATCTTTGGTGTCATATTTTGAATAGCAACTATGGGACTTCTATTCAAAATAATAATGCACCAATTGACTACTTTAGGCCAGAAATTTTTTGGAATGCCACTCCTCGTCAAAAGGCTTTGCACCATATTCAAAATAACGCAATTTTTCACTCATAAACTCCATTTTGTTAAGGTGTGTAAGTTGTCGTAAGTTGCTTTTTGATTCCATGGTTCTTACAAAATTTTGCGAATTTTTGTTAGATATATTCATCGTCACAGTCTGTACAAAGAGCTTAGATTGGGATGACCATTTCTTTCTTAAACAGTACTTTATAATTTTTGAAAGTTACAAAAGTTTTAGATTTTTCTTGCAAAAAATATACCTAAGTTTTTTGACTAAAATCATCAATGAAGGTAATTATATATCTTTTACCTCCATTTGAAGATGGATTTATTGCGTCACAAAGGTCAGAATGCACTAACTCTAACACATTCTTTACTTTCTATAACTTTCCTTGTGGAAATTGATTATGGTGTTATTCGTTAATAACACGTTCTTCACAAACTTGAGAAGTGGTAGTTATTTAAGGAAGGCCAATTACCATAATTTTTTGTTGTAAAGTCTTCAATCCATCAAAATCCAAGTGACTATGGCGAAAATGTCGTAGTTATGCCACATCCTTCAGTTTTGTTGAGAAGCATGAATGAGTGGTGTTGTGGAGATAAAGAAAACATATACGATTAACAGGTATGTTAACTTGAGAAATTAAGCCCAGCTTTGTATCTTGGATTTGATATACTCCATCTTTGATAAAAAACCTTGTACCTCTTTTCTTGTAGTTGACCTACGCCAAGCAAGTTAGTCTTTAAATTTGGAACAAAAAGAACATTAGAAATAATATGAGTAGAGTTTTCCTTAGTTTGGAGGGTGACCTTCCTTTTCCAATAACAAGTACTATCAAGTTGTTACCAAACTTAACAGTGTTGTGAAAGATTCATCTAGGTCAGAGAATGCCTTCTTATCTCCACATATATGATTGATGTAGCCAATATCTAAATACTACAAGTTTTGTTGAGTTTCTTCATTCACATTACACACCATCAAAAGAGACATTTCTTCTTCTTTCTTTTGCAAAGTTAGTTCTTTCTCCATTTTTCCTATTCATATTAGTTCGACATTTTGACTGATAGTGGTCATATTTATGGCAGTGGAAGCATTCAACATTAGACCTGTCTGTTGACTTTGGTCTCTGAATTATTGAGTGATAGACTTCTTATCCTCTTCCTTATCCTTGAAATTGATTTTTTAGGCATTGGTAGTGTTGTTGTTGGTTGCCACGATCATTTCTTCCTTTTCCTTTACTTCCTCCTTTGTCTTATCCTCTATCTCCTTTTAGTGTTGAGTGATTTTCTGTTGAAGCTTGTAATGCTTGCTCTTCTTTCTCTTGTCGGTTAATTTTATGTTCATGAACTAGCAAGGAACATTGCAGATCATCAATTGAAAGTTCCTGAATGTCATTAGCTTTCTTAATAGAGCAAACAACAAAATTAAATTTTGGTGTCATGGTCTGAAGAATCTTCTCAGCTTTAGTTACATCCTTTGTTTTGACACCATGAATTTGCATCTTCACAATGATTTCCATCGTCTCTGAAAAACATTTATGACCGATTCTCCACATTTTATTCGTCGTATTTCGAACTCCGAACAAAGTGCTTGAAGCTATTGCCTTTTTTCCCTTACAAAACCTTGGTACTACTTCTTCATGGAATCCTAAATATGTTTGGACGTGTCGTTACAAAGAAGGGTTTCCAAGATTGAGCGATCAATTGCTTGGAAAATATAATTTTTTGCTTTAAGATCCTTCAAATGTTATACTTCTAGTTCTATTCTTCGTACATTTGTCACTACTTTGTTAGCTGCTAGCTTGTTTTATTGGAGACAATCTGCCAAGATTCTTTGGATCTTAAGAAGTTCTCCATCATCATACTCTAATGTCCATAGTGACCATCGAAGCATGGGATAGCAGCTTGAATGAAGGTATCAGTAGCATAAGGAAAGTTGTTGTTGTAGAACAAAATAAAGTAAGCATAATAAAAGTTGTTGTAATATGTTACTCTTTCTCACGATTACTCTTTATTTTGTCTATTTTTATCTCTCTGTACTTACCGACACTCTCACACTTCTCTCTCTATAATGCCAAAGACAAGAAAGAAAGCTACTGTTATATTCCCTCTTTTTATCATGACTTTCTCTAAACCAAGCTATGATACTACTAATAAATATTTAGCAAAAAAATAAGGAAACAAATAACTAAAATTTTATTACTCTTAGCTATTGACACATTTAACAATAAAAAGCTCCCTTATTTATAGAGCTAAACACATCGGATATATGTTTGAAACTAGGAAGCACAACCAGTTACTCCTAATAAAGTGCAACAGATTTTAATAAAGCCACCTAAAGTTATTTATTCTCCAAAAGACTATGTAAAATCAAAACAAACTAAAACCACTACAAATCAAACTCCAGTTGACATGGACAACTAAAATGTGGAACAAATTATTTCCAACAATGACATCTTTTAGTAATTTCCTTAAAACTATTGTTGCGAATTTGGTTACTTTTAGGTGGTTTGAGGGATTTGGATGGCATTAGGGGATTTGATGGCGTCTTAGTTCTTATAATCTTCACTTTTGCGGTTCTTAACCATTACAACGATTGTGTTTCGACTCATGGCAAAGATTTCGTCAATTTGGTGTCTTAAAGAAGAGAATCAGTGAAAAAATGTAGAGATGTTAAAGTGCAAAACAGAGTGCAAGTAAGGTGAAGGATTTTCAGTTAGGATTTTGGGTGCATAATTAAGGATTTGAATGAATCCATAATCCTTAATTTCACAAATTGTTACTTGTTGATTACCATAAATAAGAACTTCACTTAATACTTTAACTTTAAATAATAAATGATATAAAATAATTTTATTAATTGGAGGTTTTAATAATTTAGTTAATTTAATTAAGAACTAATATTATTAACTATATCTTTTACTTTCAGATCTCACAATGCTATAATTTATTATCAAATTGTATTATTAATAGTTAATTAATAGAAAGTTAATTTTA
>JAOTAZ010000219.1:11645606-11660775 GCA_025629785.1 Erythroxylum oxycarpum
CCTCTAAAAATACAATTTTGTCCCCATTAAAATTTGACCCCCACTTAAAAATTTTCTAGATCCGCCCCTAGGTAAGGCTGCGTATTATCAAGTCCTCCCAAATCCTGCTTCTTTACGAGACTTCGGGTATGATGATGATAATGAATATGTCTATTTTATAAACAACAGTAAAAGACTAGGGCCAAAAATTCGGTGTTAATTTCACTCAAACCTTTCCACTAGTGGCAAGGTTTGATATCATAAGGATACTTCTTGCAATTCTAACCCATCAATTTGCAATGAACCAACTCTATATGTCAAACTATCTAACTATCAAATTAGGAGCTTCTTTTAAAGATCTCTATATGTGATTATATGATGGTGATTGGAAGCAATGTTGAAGTTGTGAGAAGAGTTCATAACCCGAATGGAGAATGTTTTTTGAAATGAGGAGAATGATTTACTTCCTAGATATGGATATTCATCAAACTCAATTCAAAAAAGAACTACGTTGGTGAACTATAGAAAAAGTTGTCTCAACAATTGCAAGGCTGTGAGCAATGAGCACACCAGCTGCTCTTGAAAAAATTTGAAGAAAGTGGACGGTTCATGCTTAATAGATGCTTCTACTTGCAGGATTGTAATTGGATGTCTCTTGTTTTTAGATGCAACCAGAAGTAATATCATGTATCCTACCGGTATATTATCAAGATTCATGCCTTCATCAAGAGAGTTACAATTTAAAGCAACCAAGAGAATCTTGACATACAGCAACTCATGAAGTTAGGAGCAGTAGGAAGAGCCACAAACTAGCAAAACTCATGGATTTTGTGTAAATTCAGTATCTAATAAGCAAATATAATGTATAGGGAAGATACTAGAAGTATGAGCTGTAATTAGCGAGCCGTAAAACGCCAAAGACCTGAATTCTGTTACCAGATGACTCCCCTTTCTTCTCCTTACACTGTTCTATGCTGCATTTTACAGTGAAGGAAGCACCAACGCACCACTGGATTTAGAGTACTTTACAGAAAATTCAACGTCATCAAGTTCTTAGGATTTATAGAGAGCGATTGGGCTGGTTCACAAGATGATACGAAAAGACCTTCCAGCCATCGTTTCACGATTGGTTCAAAGTTTATGAAAGCAAAAACTGCATAATCAACAGCTACTTATATGGCTACTTCAGCCACTATCAATCAGGCAATTTTTGAAGGATTTGTAGCTCACGTAGTATAAATCCAGAGAGATTTTGTGTGACAACAAATCAATTAACTATTTTCATGGGAAAACAGAACGCACTAAAATTAAATACAATGCCATTAGAGAAACAAAGAAAGGGATTGAAGTTCAACCGCTTCATTGTGATGTTGAAGCTCTGGTGGCTCATGTATTCAACCAAATCATTCTCAAAAGCCATAGTTGAGTTCCTAAGGTTCATGGTAGTACTTAAAATCTCACATTTCATAAGAATTTCACAACATTTTCAGATTGTATATTGACTTTTATCTTATTATTCTATTCAGATTTTAAAAATATATCTCCTCAGTATGGAGAACCGCGAAGAAACCATCATCAAATAATATAGTCTTCAACAAGAATTACATGCCCCCTAAAAGTAAGGAAAAATAACTGGCAAAGACGAGAGGATGGTAATAACAAGAAAACAAATATGTGCTAGGATCAGCTTTTCAAGCGTTATAAACAAGAAAAACAATGATGACACATGTATATAATACAAAATCAAGTTGGAAACTTGAGGAATAGTGGCGTACTACTGCCCTTCATAATTCTGGACCTGTTCCTTTCAAGCCAACAAAACTTCTGGCCTTCCAAATATGCTGCGTCTACAGCTACACACAGTTGCTGTTTACAAAATCGTACACCGAATTAAGCAGGGGCGAAAATGCACCAGTGCATTGGCAGGATCCCACCCAATTTCGACAATGCTATATATCGACACCTGCAGGCTGACACCCACATTGTGATTGAGGTTATTTGGGGCACTATGCTTGAACTGCTGTCCCTGCTTCTTCATCTGTGGAATCAGGTGTTAGGATATCTACAGCTGTTTCTGCATCCGTAGCCTCAGTTTCCAATTCCTTGTTCAACTTAAGAAGCTTCTCCCTAAGCATCACCGTAAGTTCTTCTCTTGCATCATCATTCTCAGCAAGAAACTTTTTCAACGCTTCTTTCCCACGGAAATTCTCACCCTTAAAGTAATAAAATGAACCAGCCTTGGTCACAAATTTGTGCTTTGCACCCAAGTCTATAAGTTCCGATTCCCTAGATATTCCCTTGCCAAATTCAAGCTCGAACTCAGCAATTTTAAATGGAGGGGCAAGCTTATTCTTCACAACCTTCACTTGAACTTGACTTCCAACAATCTGCAAAACGCAGAATTATCTGAAAATAGTATACAAATCCATAGAAATACTGCAAACGTAAAATTCACTTAACATTAGGTATACATATTGTGTACAATCAGCATCCTGCTCCAATCAAAACCGACATCACGCTCAACTACGGTCAATTACCAGTCATCATGGCTTCATGATAGCTTAATCCAAAGACTGATAATCTCAAGTGGCGCAAAATTAAATTGTTATCACCAGTTCCTCTTTAAGAGAAAAGATTAACCATGCACATAAGGCAATATCATAAAACAGTTCATTTGAGACAAGTAGAGGGGTCTGGCTGTTACTACTAGTAAACTTTTGAGTAGAACTTGTAGCAACTTAAGATGCCCTTATCTTTAATGACTTTAAGCCATTCGTACACCGGGAAGCACCTCTTCATGTCATACAGCCTGCTTAGGAAAACATAAGTCCAGGATGAATTGCTAATTACATTCTCAAAGAGGCCACATGACATGAACAGGTATCTCATTCTGGACTTCTTCTCCGGGAATGCAAGTAAAGAAGTTTCAACACAAGAAAAAAAATTTCAAGCAGTTGTAAAGATATCAATAAAAAGTGGTCCAACAGCTCATGAATTGTGAGCATAAGTGTCCCATAGTGATGAATAACAATATCCTGAATCTTTTACCTCTTCTCCCTTCTTGACATACGCGATCCTTCTTATATTTAGTCGCACTGAAGCATAAAACTTTAAGGCATTGCCACCACACGTTACTTCAGTGGGTCCACCAAACCCAAATGTAGAAAGCTTTGCTCTCACCTGTATTTCATAAGCAGGACAACTTCAAAGGGAAAGTTTGCATCACATCCAAACAGTCAATAAAAATTAACCGAGACAAAAAAAAATAACATAACAAAAAAGCATGAATTCAGCAACTAGTTGGCTACATTCCCTATATGTTGACTTCTTTCAAGGCCATGGACCTCAAGAATTTGAAGGCAGTTATATATGCAGAGAACAATAATAATTGTTTTCTCAGAGAGGATAAAAGAAGAAATTAATAATGCACTACGATATGTCAGAAGAGAGTAAATGTTAATGCCTAAGGAGACAAAGAAAGTTCCTTAGATTATGAGCAGATGATTTTATGCCAAGCTTTTATTTTGACTTCAGTTTGACAATATCACTTCAAAATTGACTTATGATTGGAAGATTTTACTTTTTACTCTCAACTAATAGAAAAGGAGGAGGATTTCCAATTAAATGAAATCCACAATGTGTGGAAGGGAAAGTTCACCCAATTGTTATCAGTTTGACCTCAGCTACAGCCAATTCTATTCAGGCCCCAGTAGGCTATCCACAATTCATAAAAAAAAAAATTTTGACCACGTTCAGTGTTTCAATGTTTAAATATTAAACTAAGTAGAAGCGACAACTAATGAAAACAAAGTCAATTCACTATGCTTTTTAACATAGATCACTAATTTGGGCAGACCTAAAAGAATCCTGCAAGTTTTGTTGAAATAGTTGCAGATATAACATCAAAGGTGAAACCAGTTGGTAACAAAGTGGGAGGGATTCTTTTTCCATGTTTATTCTTCCGATTGCAGAACTGTAATATTTCAGTAGTTCTTTTGTATTTTAATCATAACAAACAGGGATAAATAAATTTTGGTATTCCTTTGTATTTTTCTCAAGTTAGTACTTGTAACTTTTTTTTTGCCAATTGAGTCCTCAATTTTTTTAATATTTTCAATTGAGTCCTTTCCATTAACTCCATTAATGGAAAAGCTTATATGGAATTCCAACACAACTGACTTATGAGTTCTCCGCTACATCAGACATCCAAATTGGACTGAACTTGAATGACATGACAATTTAGAGACACGTGTAATTCTTTGATGATTTATCCCTTCCCAAAGAGTCCCACTTTTTATCTCTTTAACTTCTCTTTCTTCCTATTAAATTTCTGTAATTCTATCTCAACCCATTAACATTCTTTCTTCCTCCTAATTCTTTATCTTCCATTGACAATCAAGACCCACAAAAACACAACATTCCAAATTCTTATTATACCAAACATTCTTTAATTGAACCAAGAAAATATATAGGAAACAAAACTGCAGTTTCTGTGACTTTATTTTTTTCACTTTCCTAAGAAAGTGACAGAAACTTCTAGGTTTTTTATTATCACTTATCTAAGATCCATTAAGTTAAAAATGAAAGTTCAATTTGCCAACACCCACAATTTCAAGAAGCAAGTCCAACCAGATTCTCAAGGCAACAAAACGTAATAAATCAATATTTTCCATTTGTAAATTAGAAACCTAAAATCTACCAAAAGCATCTTCAATGGACGCCCAATATGTCACGTAACAAGAAAACAACAACATTCCTTTATCCATATTGTATTTTCTTTTTTCCGACAGATTCATCTTCAACTGATTGTCAATGTCAAGAACACTAACATGAACAAATTTAGTAACTCAAACATAAAAAATCTTTGACGATCAACCACTGAACAACATAGATGTAGTTGAAGAATATTGATGAAGCAATCTGAAAGAAAGCCATGATTGAGAGATAGAGATAAATGGTTTTGGTTTAATCAAAATAACAGGACTTATTGGGAAAGGACAAGTCCATATGAAACTCTGACATTAATTCCAACTCATAATTTTTATGAGTCGGCATTCCAAATAAACCCTTCTGCCAACAGAAAGGACCCAATTGAAAAAATTCAAAAAGTAAGATTCAAATGACAAAAAAATAAAACCAACTTGACAAAAATATAAAAGTAGTAAGACCAAAAATTTCGTTATCCGTAACAAATAATATCCATGGATTTGCACCTGATTTATAAATATCAGAATTGTCTGAGACAATGATAAAGAGTGGCTCAATTTGCGAAGTGCTTGGCTCATCAATCTAGCTTGCATTGCCATGTGAGCATCACCCATCTCACCATCAAGTTCACTTTTAGGAACAAGCGCAGCAACCTGTAATTAAGCAGAGTAAAAAAGAAAAATGAACTCATATTATCAAAAATTTGTATACAGTGCAAATTTAAAGCTCCTGTCTCGAAGTGAGGATGAAGAGAGAAAAAGAAATCCATTCCTCCAAAAAGAAACAGGACCATTGTCGAAGGAATAAGAAATCACAACTGAATTTAACAGGTAAAATCATAAAGTGAAAGAGCACCTTACTTACACTATCAACAACAACTACATCAACAGAACCACTCCGGATTAAAGTGTCCACAAGACTGAGAGCTTGTTCACCACAATCAGGTTGTGAAAGCAGCAAATTCTGAGTGTTTACTCCAATAGCCTGGGCAAGTGATGAGTCAAGAGCATGCTCAGCATCAACAAAAACACAGTAACCTGCAGAAAAAGAAGTGAAAATCAGCAGATAGAATTTTCAGGCCAGTATTATACCCAGAGGAGGATGGAGATTAAATATATAGGTGTTTATGACACTGACATATTTCATTGCAGCTTTAACTTTTCTTGTTAACTAATAGTTTAGTAGCAGGAAACACACAATAGACAATAAGAATGGTTAATCTAATATAAAATACACACAGCAGAAAGGAGAGATTATAGGGCTCAATAAAGCAACCTCCTAGTTTCTGTGCTTCAGCAATCACATGCAATGCAAGAGTAGTTTTTCCAGAAGCCTCTGGACCAAAAATCTCCACAACACGACCCTGTGGAAAGTGAAACACACATCTCATGAGCATTCAATAGCATTTAAAGCGAGACATCTATTCCTAGTCACTTGGGAAGCATAGAGCTAGGAATATTAAAGATTCATTCAAGTCAAAGCATGGTAGAAGTACAAAATATGATTCCTCTAGACTCGAGAACACAAAGAATCCAAGTCTATAGTAACAAAAGATAATGCAGAAAGCAATAGGAAGGGAACAGCAAACTGATAAAAGAAACAATGGTGATGTTACATATAAATATGGTTCATATTTTGTACTATACTCGGATAATTAAGTACAAAGCTTGCCTTGTGCGAAGAAACAAGAAACAACTTCAACAAAAGAGAAGAAAAGTAAACTATTTATCTTACTTTGGGAAGCCCACCAGTCCCAAGTGCTAAATCAAGTGCAAAAGAACCTGAGGAGACCACTGGAACATCTCTAGGAGAAACTGACCGGCCATACCACATAATAGATCCCTTCCCATATTGGCTAGTAATCTGATCCAGGGCTTGTTGTAAAGCAACCTCCTTTGAGGACATACCATCTTCAGAAGAGTCGCTGCCATTTGACTTGGACTTTCTTTTACCTTACAAAAAATAGGAAATTGAGATTATCCAAAAAATCAGGGTTACTTCAATTACGAAGTAATAAAGAAAAATAGAAAAAGCCGACTAATAGGCGAGACAATGTGCAATACCAAGGAAATAGAACAATCCATAAATGTGGTATAAAATTTCAGAACTAATATAAACACTGATTCCTTGTAGTTCAAAAGTTACATCAAAAAAAAAAACAAGTTAACATCCGTTGTTTGTTTAGGAGCGACTAAAACACACTAAAAGAAGAAACACCTGCTGTTTCCCAGGACTAACCATTTCAACCCTGGAAAGGATCATCAGCACGTACACAATAACCAGGGCATAATAAAGTCAAAGTTAGTATTTACATAATGAGTAACAAGTTTAGACCCTTTTAAAGAAGCTAAGTGTTCAAGTGAAACAACTTCAATAAACCTTGAAGCACCTTTAGTAGAAAAGTTACAAATGTGAAAAGACGTCCCCGTGATCTCTCTCCTTAAACCCTGCAAAACCACATAAGCAAATGAGTAATATCCAACACCACAAAAGACGCAAAAGATAGAAACTTTTCCTATTTCCCGCACAAAATCGCGTATAAGAGGTACTAAACAGTATCACGAGTCTAAGGAGTAAGCAAAGAATTCCGTTCCCACGAGTCTAAACCATTCAACTAAAAGAGATTACATGAATTCCTTCAACATGCAAAAGAAGGAATAAGAAAGAAACTGAAGACACAAAAAGAAAATGAAAAAGGCTACCTCGGGCGAGAAAAGAGCGCGTTTCAGAGAAGAACCATTTCTAAGAAGCCTCGCCATGGTAACCCTTAGCAAAGCTCCTGTTTGAGTAGAAATGGGAAAAGGCGAAACGAAATTGTTTTAAGTGTTAAAAGTACATATATAAACTGCTCAATGCACACCAACGAGAACCTACAACTGAGAGATAGATAGAGCGAGCGAGCGCGGGTGTGTCTCGATGCTGCATCTTATTTAGGGGTTTTAGGGTTTTAGTTTCCCTCCTATTTTTTCCAGGTGAGACGGAGAATTAGAAGAGGAACAAGTCAGACTATGGCATTTAAACATTACGAGAACAACAGTAGACAAACGTTTCAATGGTCAAAACAAAAGTTATGGTAAGTTAAGACTCGTGTAATCTCCACGACTACTACGAGGATGTCTGTCTGGCTTTAGCAGTGGCTCCAGATTTTGTAATGGCAGACCGATCAAACACTTTTATATTGTTTTTATTTTTGTTGGGTATTTTCAATAGATGTAGGAGTAGCTCGTACTAATTTTGTTAGGATTTACCCATCTTTTCGTCTAAACGTACTAAACACTAACCAAGCCCAAAATAAGCCCTGTAGCTGCACGTATGTGTAATCCTGAGAGATGATTCTTTTCCTTCCTTGTTTTCCGACGAAAGTATATCCCCAAAACATGAACCAGAAAATGAACAGAAGATAATAGCAAAACTAGGACTGCTGAAGCATTCATTCTAAGCGAGTTCACCAAACATTCATTGAACGATTCCAAACATTACATGAACAAATAAAATCTCAAACTATAGCACCAAAGGTGAAAAGGGGAAATTTTGAAAAATCAATATCGAAAGTCCGTAATATGGCACAAGGGGGTAAAGGAAAAGAATAAATAACCACCCTGACTTCGAAGCCTTCTAACTCTTCTCAGCTAAACAACATTCCATCAACCAACAATCTTAGCATCACTGTTGCTTGCATTCTGGAGGCCGCTCACTCTGCTGACCATCACCAGCTTGATTTCTACCGCTTTTCTAGAGTACACGACCAACAAAATTAAGATTTAATTTTATTGAATAGAAAACAAAGGAATTAGCAAAAAGCATCTATATCAAAAACTTGGAAATGAAAAAGACCCATTAATGGAGCTAGAGAAAATAGTACCTTGTTTCCAGAAGATGTCTGCATCAAGATTTCAACAAGATTAAGAAAAAAATTATCAGCAAAGAGAAAGACACAGAGAGAGGATGGGATGAATAATTTCAATTTTAAGATGCTATACCTTCTTTTTTGGCTTGTCTTCGTCTTCCTCCTCATCCTCTTCATCCTCTTCCTCTTCCTCATCATCCTCATCAATGTCTTCATCCTCATCTTCATCATCGTCCAACCCAAGCTCATCCCCGGGAATGGCCTCGCCAGTGTACCATGATACAGCATGAGGGATAATCTTGTCTCGGATAGTTGACCTAAACCAAAATTTCAAAAAACACTGTCCATGAAAGTAGAAACAACACCTAAAAATTTCAACAACTTAGACAAGAAAAAGATACAAAGAAAGACATTTTTTAATCTAAGATCACATAGTATTGGTATGGCCAAAAGTATCAGTATAATAACTGCTAATTAGAATTGGTACATGCTAATGTTTTATTTAAACAATAACTCACCCAATGTCATAATCCTGCTCCATTTGATTCTGAAGCTCCTCAGCCTGTACACAGAATAAAAAGTTAAAATCAGGTACATGAATGAAAGACAATTAGAACAGTGAACCAATAAATTCTAGTCGATATTTTTCTTAAGTTTGACAGTGTTGATCATACAGTATCTTCATCAATATCTTCATCATCATCTGGGACTTCGGGGGGGCTAAAGAAGTTGAAAAAGCTGTCACACTCCTCAATTTTAGTCATGGGCTTCACATTTTTGGATCCTTTCTTTGGCTTCTTCTTGAGGATCTTCTGAGTTAGGCATTTCCCTGGATGCCATTCAATTTCCGTCCTTCAATGGACCAGAGACAAATATTTCAGCAACACCAAAAATGTTGATAACAGCATACAATGGATTAACAAAGTCAGCACAAAGTTACCCTATTGCTTTCTCAAGAATAGGTTCATCTTCATCAATCATGTGATAAGTCTTAGTCAAGACAGTGTTTGTGAAGAAAGGATTTGTCTCAAAGAAAAACTCCAGCTTGAAACCCTTGGGCGCCTCTATCCTACACCACTTAATATCTTTAAGGTGCTTGAGAGCTGCTTCATCACGCTCTGTAATCTGATACACAAATAAACCAGGGAAAAAATAGCAAACTCAAGAATCAGTAAGCAATCAAGTGACTAAAACAAAAACAAAAAAAACAAAACATCAGAGTCATAATTACCCAACCTCCTCAGCTAATACTTCATTGTTCTTCATTGCAGTGAGCCAAAAATCAGGAACTCCTTTCTCTGTATTTAATATAATAAGATATCAGCCTCAAAAGATGTTGCAAGAAAAGGACTAATTTTTAGTATCCTCCCAAGGTTACCTTCGTCATCTTTCTTGCCCTCCTGGTCCATTTCTGATTCAACTTTTACTCCATCAGGTTCGATGACACCATTCACAATCTCGTAGCGCTGCAAACATGATCGTTCAAATTTTCACTCTGGACAAGGCAACGGGAGAAATAACGAATCCAAAAGCATACAGATTACAGACAAATAAATACCTTGGTATATGATGGTTCGTATAACTTTTGATACTTAGCCTCAAGTACTGCCCTTTCTTCAAAGAACTTTGCCTCTAATTCATCATGTTGGCTCTGGAAATTAAGAAAGTATATACAGCTCAGTATCCCACCAAGAATAAGTAGGGACACGAACAAGTTAAAACAAGTAACTTATTTTTTAATAGAATTCAACATGGCAGCTATTAATACGATATTCAAAATGTTCCATGTAAGAATGGACATGCCTGGATCTCTCTGAGAACTTCAACACGTTTCCTCACTTGAGGTGACAGATTCTCGAGCACATCCGGATGCTGTCCAGCCAGATTTTGCAACTTATTCTGCAAAACAAGAGTAGTAACACCACACATTGATCGTGCTTATTAAAATTTAACTAACAACCAATATAACCATGCCACTAAAAACTACAATTCAATACAGCAGAACAAAGTTTACTTCTTTCTTACTATACATCCACTAAAAAATAGAAGCGAAGCAAAGAAAAAACACGAATTTTATACAAGAACATTCGCTTTGGAACCAAACATGCAAACATGCCCATTAAATTCATTTTACGTCATTTCCCCAGACACCAAGAAAGAGAACAGAACACGCAAGTTACTGACCTTGAGGGCACTCACAAGGCCAGCTCGATCCCCCTCATTGAGAGCTGCCAAATAGACAATAAGAAACAAAAAGAAGTTCAAATCACACCCAAACCCAAGAAGAATAAAACAGAGAAGGGGGGTTAGGGTTTAGAAGTGAAACCGGTGGCGAGATCAGCCATGGTGAAGTTATTGTCTTCACTGCTCATGTTAAAATTGGCTTCTCAAATGAGTAAAGAAACAGATAGACTGGAGAAATGTAAAACCCTAGATTGGGGTTTGAAAAACAATGAAGAGGCAAGGCAACAAAAAGGTTACGTGTGTAGAGAGTAGAGAGTCTCAAACAAACGTTGCCCCTTTCCTTAAATCCTCTGCGAAGCCTATCACCTAAGACCGTCCCTCATTTTATAATGGTTTTTGCAAGTTTGGGTTAACAACACATCGTCACTGCTCAAATACCATTCACCTTCACTTTCTTTTTCTGCCCAGATAAATTATTTTTGCTTCAGATTTCATCAATATTTGCTTGTTTGATCCTTCAATTGCAGCAACACAATTTAAGAATTTCGAAATGTCGAGAGATTAAATGGTAACTTATCTTGTAAAATGATATATCTCTTGTTATATAATGTAGTTAGGGACGAGTGCTACCATCAAATTGATGAACAATGCTAATAATTAATCTAAATCACGATAAGTGAGATAAATCTAAGATTGTCCATATTTGTCTAATTATAATGCGTTTACAAAAGAAAAAAAAACTATACAATATTAAATTAAATAAAGTCCAATAAATAATAATTAAAAAGGTGAAAAACGTGAATTGAACATCCATTCAATGAATTTGCATTTCCTTTTAATCTGCAAAACCATAAAGTAAACGCAAAGAGACATATGAATAGGATCAAATCTACTACACTTGGCTAGAGGCAGGCAAATAAAAGCGACTTCATTTTCAACAGCAGGCTGACTTCATTATTACCGCAACCCTCCCTTTGGCTGAAAACATTAATCAAGAAATTACTGTGCCTCTTCTGCAATTGATAGCAATGTCCGCTGCCTCACAGACCCACACAAAAATGCCGAATGAGACCGAACGCTTGATGAGAACATAAACTTGCCACGAGCACAAAAACTTCCTCGAACATTAAACCATAAGCCGGGGGGGTGAAAAGAAAACTAACAGTAATGTGACAAAACAGTAGCAAAACTAGGACTAATGAAGCAAACATTTAGAAGAGTTCACAAAACATTCACTGTAGGGATCCAAACATTACATTATCAAAATCATATCTTTTAACTATAAGACAGCACATTCTCTTCTGACCAAAGGGTGAAGGGGAAAATAAAAATTTTCATATCGATAGTCCACAACAAGGCACTGGGGGAGGGGTAAAAAATGTAAAAAAGAGCCACCCTGACTTCAACGCGCTCTCAATTCTTCTTGGCTAAATAACATTTCATCAACCATTTGACAAAAAATACTTGTGTATCAATCTTAGCATCATTGTTGCTTGCATTCTGGGGGTCGCTCACCCTGCTGACCATCACCTGCTTGTGCTCTGCTGCTTTTCTAAAGTATAAACAACACCGCATGATTGAGGTTCAATTTTATTTACAAGGAAACAAAAGAATATGGATGAAGTAGCTATACAAAAAACTTAGAAGGGTGAAAGAGCGAACAATGCAGCTAGAGAATATAGTACCTTGTTTCCAGCAGACGCCTGCAATAAGATTTGAAACAAATTAAGAAGCAATAATTGGCAAAGAGAAAGATAAAGGGAAGGGAAATGTCAAGATAGTATACCTTCTTTGGCTTGTCCTCATCCTCATCCTCATCCTCTTCATCCTCATCCTCTTCCTCTTCATCCTCATCCTCCTCGATGTCATCATCCTCGTCTTCATCATCTAAACCAAGCTCATCCCCAGGAATAGCCTCCCCAGTGTACCATGATACAGCATGAGGGATAATCTTGTCTCGGATAGTTGACCTAAACCAAGATTTCAAAAACAAAAAAGATGCATGAGAATAGAAATAAAACCAAAGAATTTGACCATGTTAACCTAGAGAAGGGGAAAAGGTAACAACTCACTAAGGACTTATCTTAGTCTAAAATCACATTACACTGCTGTTGCTCAACCAAAGTGCCAGTTTGATATATTAGAATAGAAACATGCTAATGGTTTAAATAAACAATAACTCACCCAATGTCATAATCCTGCTCCATTTGATTTTGAAGCTCCTCAGCCTGTACATAGAATAAAAAGTTAAATCAAGTACATGGATGAAAATATAATTAGAACAGTCAAATCAGTAAAATATCATCAATATTTTTCTGAAGTTTGACATACAGTGTCTTCATCAATATCTTCATCATCCTCAGGAACTTCAGGGGGGCTAAAGAAGTTAAAAAAGCTCTCACATTCCTCAATTTTAGTCATGGGCTTCGCATTTTTGGATCCTTTCTTTGGCTTCTTTTTGAGGAGCTTCTGAGTTAAGCATTTCCCTGGATGCCATTCAATTTCCGTCCTATAATGGACCAGAGACAACAATGTTTCAGCTGCAAAAGAAAGTCGAGCAACAGCATGTAATAGATTAACACAGTCGCAGGAGAAGTTACCCAATTGCTTTCTCAAGAATGGGTTCGTCTTCATCAATCATGTGATAAGTCTTTGTCAAAACAGTGTTTGTGAAGAAAGGATTTGTCTCAAAAAAAAACTCCAGCTTGAAACCCTTGGGCTCCTCTATCCTACACCACTTAATATCTTTAAGGTGCTTGAGAGCTGCTTCATCACGCTCTGTAATCTGATCCAAATAAACCAGGATAAAAATGGAGAAGTCCAGAATCAGCAAACAGGTATAGAGTATCCAGATAAAGCAAAACATCAAAACCATAATCAACCAACCTCGTCAGCTAATACTTCATTGTTCTTCATTGCAGTGAGCCAAAAATTAGGAACACCTTTCTCTGTATTTAATGAATCAAGATATAAACCACACAAAACATCAAGGGCAAAGCAACAACTTCTTGTAGTTTTCAAAGGTTACCTTCATCGTCTTTCTTGCCCTCTTGGTCCATTTCTGCTTCATCTTTAGCTCCATCGGCTTCAACAACACCATTGACAATCTCATATCTCTGCACATATGACCAATTAAAATTGTCATTCCAGACATGAAAACAGAAAAAGGAACATATCCACATGCATACAAGCAGACACACTAATACCTTGGTATATAATGGTTGGTACAACTTTTGATACTTAGCTTCAAGTGCCGCCCTTTCTTCAAAGAACTTTGCCTCTAATTCATCATGTTTGCTCTGTAAATTAAGAAGTAGGTACAACTCAATATCCAACCAACAGTAAGTAGGGACATGAACAAACTAATAAATTGTTCTATATAACTCAACAAAGAAGACTATTCAAAACGAAATTCAACATGTTGTCTATGGAAAAGAACATGCCTGGATCTCTCTGAGAAACTCCACTCTTTTCCTCACTTCGGGTGACAGATTCTCAAGGACATCAGGATGTTGTCCAGCCAGATTTTGCAATTTGTTCTGCCCAAAGTAGCAACATCCCAAAATCAAACATAATTATCAAGCTTTAATTACCAAATCAGTACACAGTGTGACTGCAAAAACTAATTCAATAGCACACAATAAAGTTCGCTTCCTTCTTACTCTCCACTCGCTAAAAGGTATAGGCAATGCAAAGTAAAACAACCCCCCAAAACAAGCACGAATTCAAAACAAAACACTCATTTTGGCCACCAAACGTGTACATTAAATTTTCCCAGATACCAAGCAAAAGAACAGAACAGGGATGTCACTGACCTTGAGGGCGTTAACAAGCCCAGCTCGATCCCCCTCGTTGAGAGCTGCCAAATACACAGAAAAAGAAGTTGAAATCATACCCTGAAAATGGGCAAAAACCAAGAACAAAAAAAAAGGGACTAGGGTTTAGACTAGCAGGATAAAGTATTACCAGCGGTGAGACCAGCCATATTGAAGTTATTTTCTTCACTACCCATGCTGAAACTAGCTTCTCAGATAATCAAATAAAGAGACTTGAGTAAGCAAAAAACAAAACCCTAGATTGGGGTTTGAAAGACGATGAATAGGCAACGAAAAAGGCGTGTGTAGACTGCAGAGAGAGTGGCGTCTAAAACGTGGCCTCTTCCTTAAATCCCCGAAAACCTATCACTTGAGATCCTCCTTTTATAGCGGGTTTTGGATGCAGTGACAGCTACAACTACAGCCTCGAGTGAGTACAGTAATTTCAAACATTTGATGCATAGTTGTATACTTCTTCATGCAACGCATCGGCAAAAGATTTATGCGTTTTACTAATTTGACCAAAAAGCTCTTCTATTTCCTTAAAATAACACCCATTACCAACTCTCTCAAATTGGACATCTACTTTATAGGAATGTTTGAAAATGAATATACTACAAAGAAAACATTGATGCTT
>JAOTAZ010000219.1:11729169-11742719 GCA_025629785.1 Erythroxylum oxycarpum
CCCATGGCCGAGCGCCTGGGTGCGCTGCTTTAATTTCTTTCTCCAAGCCGGCGTGGTTTGGCGGCTCTGTTATCTGTCTCACAAACTCGCACGCATCTTTGAATTCTTACCGCAAAAACGACGCCACTTACTCTTGGACAGAGTAAAACAGGGTAACTTGGACAGGTGATCTGCTCTCATGAAATAACTCCATGGTACAAAAGTAAAGTAGTCTCATTATGCATCTTGTGTTTTGTCTATCCCAATTTCCTCTATTCTTTTTCTGTTGTCATGATGTAAAGACTACCAACTATTGGGTAAATATAATTGCATTCAACACTTGGTCAATTTCAAACTTGGAAAGGGGAGCAACCACTGTATTGTTAAACAAAAAAAGAATCAAGAATGCTGCCTGACATAGTAGAATTGTTTATTTCTAAGCATAGGGGGGTAAAAATTGAAATAACACATTCAGCCATAATCTTACATGACTTGAAACATTTGTTAAGAGGAGAAGAAAGAGAATCCAATGATAAAAGCTCTTTCCAATCGTCGTAATAATGAGTATTTTGAAAATTAGGAATTTTCTAAATTTAAAATCTTTATTATCCTAAATTATTCAATGACAGACATGGACTCCTAAATTGGCATGTTAGACAGGTTTGAAAAGTTATTGCTAACTTTCTAAATGTCACATTCAAATTCCAACCACTGTCGACTTGCAAGCTGTATCTTGCAAAATTTAAGTCCGTGGCAAAGGGGAAGATAAAATAGACAAACGTGTACTTCTGCTGATTGCGTACGTCGAAAAGCAAAGAAGAGTTTACATTAGGGCTAGCATGCCACATCTAAACCAACCAATTCCCCCACCTAGAATCCAGTTCCTTGCTTAGGGTAGATATATAAAATTCACAATGATTTTGGAGATGCATATCGAGTATCATTGTTACATTAAAGGTCAGTTCAACCAAATCCTCATTCATGTTGTTCCTAATTTTAACCATTTACATGACAAACGTAGGCTTCTCTTTCTTCAATGTCCATGCTTATTATCAAGATCTTAATGTTTCAGAACAAAAATTGAGTTTGCAATCCACAAACATGAAGTAGGGACAAGACAATCGTACGATGTTAAGGACAAGAAAGCATATCAGTAAAGAGAGCATCAATCATTTACAATTTCTCAACATGATCAAACTGTTGTTTGTTCCAGCCTGTTTGATCCTTTCTACACTTCTCATACAATGATTAATCAAGAAGCTGATCTATTTCTAGGACTAGTTGGGTTATCGTGATAAAAGTACTGCTTTGTGCGATTTCAACGTAATATATAAATGGAAGTTAGGGCATACGTCAAAAGCAACTGATCCGCTGCAGTTCATCGTTGTCCAGGATATCTACCTTAAAGGTTTACCCCATGAGTCTGATCGTCTTGATTCAACTCTCTTTCCTATTCATCAAATCATGGTAATACAAAAGTACACACATGGGTTGACCAAGAATGCAGAATATGAACCAGAAGATCATATTTCCCACCTGTAAATTCAAAATCCAAAGAATAAAAAATTAAAAGCATATGCTCAATACAACAACAGAGTAGGACTGGATAAACATGCTGTTAAGCTTTGAGGGATAAGATAGACGTACCATAGAGTTTCTAAACTTATTCTGAAGGAAATTTGTGAGCACAACCAATGGAACCTGAACGAGACAAGTTAATAGAGAGAGATTTCATAAGCCCATATCATTAATCACCATGATCTACTTTCCAAAAGTGGCACGTTTTTTCCTCTCTCTCTCTCTCTCTCTCTCTCTCTCTCTCTGCCACACTAGTACTGGTGGTGGTGGGGATCATTTCTAGAGAGGAGGGACATGGTGAGGCGAGAGACTTTCAAATTATCCCAAAAGGTGGGATTGAAATTCACTTATTATCAAAATGATCTTACCTGAAACATAATTCCAATAAAAGCCCAGAGCTTGAATATGTGGCAAGGAACAGCAATGCACAACTGCAATAGATAAAGGTGTTACATACATATAAAAGCAGAACATTGTGAAAACGGAGCCATGCAGAAAACTACCGCTCCACTTTAGATGGTAATGATGGTATTTGTCAGTTCACATGTATTATTCATATTCCAAACTAGTTAATTCTTTGAGGTGTCAATCTGATTCTAGGTTCTTGAATAAAGTTTAGAGTTTTCTTACTTGAATTGGAGTCTACTGAGAATCAGAGCTCTACAGCAGAGTTTCCTTTAAATCTCAGCAAACATGACTTGAGAAGATTATTTTTTCTAGCTATCAAAAAACATCTAGAACATAACTAGCCAAAAGAAAATCTGATTTCTAAAAGACCAACTATCTCAAATGAGTTATAATCAAAAGGAAGTTCAAACAAAGAGTATATCAGAAATAACTGAATTATACCTCATGAAATATTGCTGAAACCATGAAGGCAATGAGTAATGCCAGCCCCTGCATCATTCCATAAAGAAACTATCTTACAAGACTCATAAAAAGGTATGGCATCTGGTTTATGTTAAAAATGAAATCCATCCATACCACAATTACATATTTATACCAACGAAATGCTCACCTTTCAAAATTTTAAATAGATAACCGAAGTGAGAATAGGAGGAAGGTCTCAGAATTAGTTGAGTTTAATGCCACAAACATATCAGATGCACAAATAATCTTTGAATAAACAACTGATCATAATTATAACGGGATAAACATTGTAATTCATTAAAATAGCAAGCATTTCAGATTCCAACAGCTGAGATGCACGGCCCAAAGTTTATCAAAAGACAAAAATAATATGCAAGCTAA
Organism: Erythroxylum oxycarpum; assembly: GCA_025629785.1. Taxonomy (NCBI): domain Eukaryota; kingdom Viridiplantae; phylum Streptophyta; class Magnoliopsida; order Malpighiales; family Erythroxylaceae; genus Erythroxylum; species Erythroxylum oxycarpum. The sequence continues at coordinate 11,731,978 of JAOTAZ010000219.1, forward strand.
AACCCAAAGATGTACAAATATTTTCGTAACGAAAGACATAAATGCTCCTCTAGTTGTAAAAATTAAAAATTTTATATTTAGTTGCAGCAAAACTGGCTAAGGGATTTTGACAGCAGAATCTGACCGAAAAGCAAAAGGTTTGTAAATTGAAGTGCAATCCTAAGGGTTGGATGAATTAGAAGATAAGCTAACATTAACAAGTAATTATCAAGCTAATGAGATAAAATAAGTCTTTTCCATAAACGAATTAAAAATAGTTTTTGGATGTCTCAATTGCTTAGATTCGAAGAAATTCCCTCTTTCTGACTAAAGAACAAAAGAACCACTTCAAATTAGGATTTCAAAATGAAATAACTCCATTAATTTCCTATGGAATAGAAAAAAGGGACAAAAGTTATGGAAAAAAGATTTCAAAAGAACAAGTTGCAAAACTCAAAATCCTTCATATGAATAAATGTATACAAAAGTAACAGGGGGACACTATATTTCCAAAAGGTGAAAATTAAAACAATTAAAAAATTAAAAGGTAGCATAGGGCAAAAGGATTAATCAGTTTATGCTGATAATGGATCAAGCAGTACAAAAAGCAGGTGAGAGAAGCAACCAACCTTGGGCACTTTATTGCGGATGCATGGGAAATAGATATGCCGAATCATCCATTTATGAACAGGCTGAGATTAATGAGGCTACCATCATTTAGAATGTCCAAACCAATCACACACACACACATGCACACTCTTTCTCCTAGCACATTGTATTCATGAATGTGAATAAGAAGCAGACTGAACACACACAACGAGAATGGTTATCATGTAATAGTCTAGATAATACAAAAGATGATCATAATCGTAAGCAACTATTGACATGGACACCCTCCTAAAATCAAAGCATTGATAAATCCTTTCCCATAAGAACAAGGGATATAAACAACTCAGACAATTTAGAGAACAATTTGCCAAATGTAGAATTCCAGTTGCAAACTGCAAAACCCTTTTAACTTTTAGCATAAGCAACAGGCCAAGTGCAAACACATGGCAAGAATGGTATAAACTTTTTGGTGCATAAATAACTGAATATTTATATTTGCTTCTTTGTCAAAAACTAGGGCCACAAATGAAGAGATTAACAGAACAATCAAAAACTTAGGGCAAGCATCAAGCCTTTCTGGCTCCCAAAGTAGTAGAAGGCTTAACAAAGCAAAATCTATGTTTCATATTTTCAACAGTTAATTACAATAATTTCTCACTCTGATCACAAAAAATATAAAGCATACATATGAAAAGTCCAGAAAAGGAGCACCATATGTAAACATATAAAGGCTAGAAATTGTTATGTAACAGACTTATTGGAAATGAAAACAGCATGGATTCAGCAATTTGATGAAGTGAAATGAATTCTAGGTAAAGAAGCATACCATATTCCACAATCTCCAATACTGATGAGAGACAGACATCCAGAGCCAAGAAACAACATTTCCAGATTTAGAGTGAATGATGATTATAAAATGCAACTAAAAGGAAACTTTTCCCATGCATAAAAACCTACCTCATCAACCGTTCGTGCATTCCACCAATCTTTGTAGAATTCACGATCACCAAAGCGTAGGAGCTCAGCAAGAATATTTAGCCTGTTTTTAGAGAAATTGCATGCACGTCCCTTTCATCAGGTAAAGTATAAAACGAGGTGGAATAAAATACTCATTCACCCACTCTACCTCTGGTACTTCATTTCAAAGAAAACACAACTCTTAATTAGGATAATATGGTTAAAATTCTTCAAAATTAGGGGTTAATGACTAGCACAGGAGGAAAGATCCAAGTTGTGTGGTGCATTGAAGACCAAGAGTTTTAACTCCAGTCCCAATCAGGTTAAAGTGATGGGTAGAGAAATTAAGACCAAACTATCTCGTGAAGGGGTTGGATTCAAGGTGGAAAAAGCAAACAATTTTGTTGAAGGTTTACAGAACCCATTGGATCAGAACCTCCTACAGCAATGAGTAAGCATCATTTCTGCGCTCATACTTTTGGTCTTAATTGATTAGAGTAATTTAGTTCTCTAATTTGATTAGATTCATAAAGCTATAAGAATCTACGTTAATTATCAATAGCAAACTCACCACAGGTGAAAAAAGCAGTAGAACATGCAGAGCCACACGTATAAATTAGGAACTGATAGCTTCAAAATCCTCTCAATGGCATATAAGAGATTTCCTTTCAAGGGGTGTTGTGAGTTCTGAACAAGAGGGTTGATATACTGCATAGTATAACATCCAATAATGTCAGCAATTTGGTATGCGAACCTCCCTTGAAAAAATGAAAGAATGTTAAACTCCAATAGTCACATGAAACTCTACTAACTTGTTCTATTATAAATCCCATCAATCCTGTGAATATTACTAACTTGAAAATTTGACGTGCCACCCAACTCTTCCGAACAGAAGCTGTACGAGGATAGCTTGGCTACAAACAAGTATAGAAACTAAGATTAGATAATGTGGTGATGATGACAACATAGAATAGGGCATAAAATATTGCCTAATTTGCATTGTTTACAAGTTTGGTGGGCACAGGGCAAGAGAGAGTTCCTACTCTAATTGACACAAATCATAAAATATGAAAGGTAAATTAGATTAGTTTCAACATTATGGTACACAAAAATAAAGCTGAAGATTACATAGATGGGTGAATGCAAGGACCCTAGAAATCATTCATGAACAAGCAACAAATATCAAGGATTTTACTGCAAGAACTCATGAATTATTGCAACATCCCCAGCCATAAATCTCCTTTGCGCCCGCACACTATAGCAATCATCCACTCACAAGCACCTTTGCAGTGGAAAACCAATCCCAAACTAAATATCAAATGTCATGAGCTAAACATTTTCATAACAAGTCAGTATCACTTGTTATAATTACAATAGCCATGAGCAAAAAAATTCTTTTGTGTTATCTTGTAGAAAAACTGTTCACCTGGTAACATAATGTAGGAGCAACCATGAAATATGCCAAGCTCTTGAAGTTGAAATCTTGGGTATAATCCACATCCATAGAATGGGATAATGTATCTCCCTATATGAAATGATTGACCATGGAAGAACCAATTAATCATCACGATAGCAGCAAAGACAACCATTCACAGGAATTGGTGCAAAAGATAGAATAGCCATCCAAGCTTTTCTTTTTCTTTCACTTTTTTGTTGTTTTTTCTTTTTCTAGGACTTCTTTTAGGAGTGGGGGGACAAGGATTTATTTCTAGTAATTATTTATTAATTACTGAATAATAATTACTAGAAATAAACTTCGTCAGGAAGCACACAAATGTATTTTACACGTTTTACATTTAGGCAGGTGCAGACAATCAAATGGAAACATGTCAGAGCTGCACAAAACTATTAAATACTAAAGCAGATTCTATGCTCACCTTCTCAACTAACTTGGCAATTGCTCTCATATCATAGTTTGTATGTGCATAAGAAATCAATTTCATCCATACAATACAAGCAAAAAGCATCAACGTAACACCAGACAAGAAGGCAGAATCACAACTGCATGATGAAAAAAAATGAAAAAAGTGAGAATTTCCACTAGCATTCTTGCAATAACATAGAAATAATACCCTTCGGGAAACAGATATTCAACTGATGGATACTAAGAACAAAAGAGTAGTGGAACAATCATGTGACATTCTAACATGAATTATACAGATATCTTTACACTGGATCAAGGTAATCTATAAATGCCATTTCATGCACTTCAACTATGATCAGCTAAAACATGATTGATCTGAAAATCCTAATTTTCAAGTATTTTCCCATAAAAATGAGTCAACTAAAAATAGTGGAGATAATCAATATAAAAAGAAGCAGTAAAACCAACAAAAGACTGGCATAAGGAAAAAGATCAGTCAATTTAGAAATCCACATTCAAACAACTGTCCCTTACAAGGTTATAAACGTATCTGATCATTCCTCAAATTGTCTAATTTTACCTGCTTGCGGGCAGGGATTAGATCAAATTGATATTGAATTCTAACTACCTTGTTGTAAGAACCTCATATCCCTTTCAAATTTGCTGAAAAAAGAACACTCCAGCACTGAAAGACAACTACAGATCTTATGATGAACTTGTGATGGACAAGGATAACAGGAGCCAAAAAACTCATAAATTGCAAGATATCAACATGTAAATTTTCAGGATTCCAACTTGCACCTTTTGAGCATTTCATATACCAAAATGTTTATTCTATCAGAAAAATCATGACTGTGATGATTGAGAAAATGCAAAATAATACTGTTTCTCCCCAAACCTAAACAGTTATAATATTTTCCTACAGCATATGAAATTTCAATCCTATTTTAAGAGACAACAGCAAATCACCAGGTGGATGACATGATTTGCTCCTTGAAGATCACAAAAATTAGCAAATCAGTAACAAGCATGTTGATGAGGTACCATTATGACATAAACACACAGTTCTAGGAATCCAACCTTTTGATGGTAACCGAAAGCAAAAAGGAGATGAAACAGACCTCAGGATCACAAAAATGGGGTACAAAATTGCTGCTGTGGTGATGAATATATGAAGTACAACAGCAATCTGCAACATAAAACTCATATTTAAATTTGAACAACTTCAATAACAAAAAATCATGTCCTCTATATTATATTAAGCAGTCAAGAGTTTAAAACTTACAGGGTCAGCTATACACTGTCTATACGCCAACTTTTCAACTAGATAAGCAGTAAGAGGGAATATTGGCAGAGTAAGGCTGCAATGACGGCCATAGGACCAAAAGCTTTTAGTTAACTATGAACTAAAACCGGAAAACCCAAAAATCAAAAACTCAAAGAAGAGATGTGTAATGCTCTAGGAAAATTACCAGCACATAAAAAGGGGCCAATCTCTCAATGACCTTGAGCTAAACCAAAATCCTGTCTTAATCAGCCAACCATACTGCAAAATAACAAGATAAGCACCTCAAACAAACTCTATAGTTGTAAATTGTGCAGAAAGGCATCACCTTTTAAGTTCACGTTCAAAAAAAAAAAAAAGATTAGAAAAGAAGGTCCAAAACATTGCAAACCAGTCATTATCTGTGAATGGAGAAGAAAACCTTCATTAAATTTTCAATGATAAGCCTGCTGTTTATAGCTACGAGGACCACTATACAGAGGTTGAAGAGACCTGCGTGACTCTGGTAAAAATAATTTTAAAAGGTCAATTAAGTTAGCATCGAATACAATTATAAAAATGAAAGATTTAAAGCAAAAAGGCATTTGGTGCATGTCACTTTCTAGATCAATTGCCATCATAGAACTGAAAAATAAAGCGATTTTCTTTTTTCACTTACCTACTTGATGGTCTTTCCTCACCACAAATGCAATTATAAAAATGAACTAAACTTCTAAACAAAACCAATGAGTGTATGAATCACCACTCACCTCAAAAACAATAAGTTGCTTTTGAAAATACGAGACGAACTGAATTTTAACCATTCACATAATATGCATTGAAAATTAAACAGATAATCCGTTAAAAAAATAAAAGAAAGTCGCTACCTGCTTAAATATAGCAACGGAGCTTAACGGACTCTCTCTGATACTACGATGAACCGGCATCGTCGGCCGATACAGAAACTTCAAATCCTTTTCACTGCGATCCTCAATCTTTTCCTTGTCACCTCCTCCCCGCTCTTTTCCATCCATATTAGCACCGTCCGTTTCCGCAACCGTCGCGGCCGGACCTATCTCCTCCTCTAGGCTCTTCCTGGCGGATAAACTATCGGACTCGGAATCACCCACCGCGGCTACCGAATCGTTCACATCTCCGATCAAGTTTCCGTTGCTCGGCCCCCGAAAACATGATCGATTCAGGTCCGAAGATGACGAGCCATTGACGACAGCATTACCGCAATCCGCGGCGGCGGTACGAGCCTCCGGCGTCTCAAGCACCACCATTGGAAGAACAGAAACAGTTTAACACCTCAGTACCAAAACAACACCTGATAAAATCCGAGTGGCAGCTTCTAGACAGTATCTATCATAACAAAACATGCTATTTCAATACGGAAAGGATCAAGAGATAGAAAGTGCGTGCTTGAAGCCTTTAACTGTGAAGAATTAAAAAAAAGAAATATAATTTCAAAATGAACGGGATTATGAGCCAGTTTATGCGTTTTATTAACGTGCTATAAAGAAAGAGTTCTAGACGTGGAACAGACGAGACCTTTTTGTTGGGGAATTTTAACCTTTGACAAATATTGATTATATTTTTTATTTTTTAAATAATTTATTAGATGAGTTACGTAATTTAATCCGGATAAAGATAATAAAATGATTCAATAAATTATCTAAATCAATAGGTCAAAATTCGGGTGAAAAATAGATCTCAATTAGTATGAACCTCGATATGGGAAAATTCGATATAAAAGTTATATATAAAGCTTAAGGTCTTCTGCAGTTACTTATATCAATTGTAAGTATAAGAAGTCTTTGACCCGTTAAGAGAGCTTACGCTTTGAGAAAACTATAGAAAGACCTTACCCGTGAGCAGTTCCCGTGAAAGCGGCGGTAGATTCGTGTTCGTTTCGGCTTTCGAAAGCTCGTTTGAAGTTATGGAGATCGAAATTAGGTATTTTCCACATTTCTTAGTTTCTTGCCTTTTTACGTTCCATTTGGGATACGTAACTAAGGTATCATTACGTATTACACGTGGCATCAGAGCGGTGACATAATTGGGTGGTTAAAAACGAAGATTTTCTTTATTTTTTCTCTATAAGGCTTTCGGAGATTTAACTTTTGTTTCTCGATTTTTTTTGCTTTTTATCGTATAAAAGTAGTATATATGTGTTTAGTCTTGAGAAATGAAATCAAACACGTCGCGCGATATTGACTGGATGAGTGTCTGGTGGTGCAACTCACACGCTAGCTTTGGTGGGTGTGTCTGCGCATCGTTGAGCATGCGCAACACGCGCCAGACGTGTCTTTGCGCGTTTAAGCACGAGCTCTCGGCGAGACGCGCGGCTAACGTCCAGCCGTACAAAATTGCTACAGCAATTTTTAAAAAAGTACAAAAATTTTCAAATTTCCCGTAAGGGTATCCCGGGGTGTCTTGGGTCAGTTTCCGGGTCTGGGAAATTAATAAAATGAAAATATTCATTTTTCTAGATTTATTACATTAGTAATAAATTAAAGTTTAACTTCAGGAAAAGGAATTAAGACATTCTGAAACCGATTTTGAGTGAATTTTTATGCTTCAGACATCACATGAAGGAGATACTACAAGTTTTCATATCTTGAGTCTCATGCTCAGTATTCGGATCGCATGATAGTTACTCGGAAAAGATTTTAAGACATTCTAAAGTCATTTTTGAGTGAATTTTCATGCAATGAACTTGCCATAAGGGAGATACCTGAGGTTATCGTGGCTCGGGTGGTCAATTCAATGTCTAATGCATGATAGTCGCTCTACTGAGATTTTTCCTTTGCGAAAGTTTTAAATAAAGTTTTCAGAAAATGTCTTCAACACTAGTGTGTGACAATGAGATTGTGCATTTAGGTTTTGCATGTATTGATATTACATTGTCACATACCATATGCCCATCAAGAATGTAAGGATAACATAAAAATGTATCCCTTTTGTTTGTGGACTTTTTGAGTGCTAATGAGGATGTAGTCACCACAATGGTCTTTCGAGTCAATATTTTGAATTGTTTTGCTAACATGTTAGGAGATGTCCCTGGTCCCATGTTTGGTTATTCTGCCCATAAGGGTTGGCCTTATATGAGATTTGGAGATGTGCATAAAGGCATTGGATAGAGGAAAGTGGTTGCTTGAATGATCTATTTGCCTACAGGTGGTAGTGTCATGAGAGTTGATGATTTGTACTTTGATCGTTTTTATGTAGAGACCTAGTTGCATATATTATGTATTCATCCTACAGGTGTTTCATAATATGTGTGACCGGATTTTCAGCAAAGATACTATTTAATGGAGTATCGATGTTGTCCTACATTTGTGATGATTTAAACATTATGATTTTGAAGTCACCTTTTCAGTCAACAAAATCAATGTCACCATTGAAACCTTGACCGGTTTCGATGCAAAGAAGTGGACAAAGTATGTGTTGGACCCCGAACTTTTCGTAAAATATTAGAACTATTGAATGAGAAATTTTGGTGGTTAGTCACGAGTTAAGAACAAATGAATGAAGAATTAAAAAAAAAGAAATGATAGACAAGAGTAAAGTACATAATGAGAAATGTAGATAGATTCATGATTTTGCTACGGTGTTTTGGTGGATAAGAGATTTTGAAATAGAAAGAATTAAGGTGAAAGTTAACAGTAAAATGAAAGCAATATATATGTAGTAAATTGATGAAGAATAGGTATACATATGTATGTTCTGTTATTCGTATTCATGATTATTCATGGATCTAATTTTCTTTATGGAGGACATTGATCTGAAATGAAGTTAAGAATGAAGGGTGTATAGAGTAGAAAAAGGTAATCTTGGTATGAGTTGTGATAAGGAAAGATTTGGAAACAAAATTGGTAGATGATCTGGAAAAAGTTCACTGAGTATACTTTAATATTTTAGCCACAACGTTTTCTTTAGTTGTCCAAACAAGATGATTCTTAATTTGTATTAAAATAGAGATATATGGCTACATTTCATATGAAGACATCGAATTTTAATTCTGTCTCTAAGAGTCTCAAAATTTGTCATAAATTTGAGGATTGGGTGCAGCACGTTGGTGTATAAATGGAAAATTTGTCTTCAGAGTTTAGGGGCAAATTTGGGATTAATATAAATATATTTGAGCAAAGTTGCCTTCTAGAAAGTTTCTTTTATATTTCTAACGGTATATAGCATGAAAATTTTGGACATCTGAGCTGAAAGTTATGCCCTTTTTATTGCTTCTGTCTCAGTATGATGTCATCATCGTCTTAGTATAACGTCAGCATCGTCTTAGTTTTGTTCCGTCTCAGTTTTGCGTCCATCTAAAAAATGACATCATCATCGTTTTAGTATGACGTCAGCATCGTCTTAGTTTTGTTCTGTCTTAGTTTTGCTTCCGTCTTAGTATGATGTCATCATCGTCTTAGTTTGACTTTTGCTTAGTCTTAGTTTGACCTTTTTGTTTCCTTCTTCTGACCCATTTTGACCCTTTTAGAGGTCGAATATCGCTTTTAGGCCTTCATAAAAGTTGTAGATCTTGAATTCCTCTTTCCAACCATATAACCAACACCTTAATCCGATATCTGTAGGGAAAGTTATGACAATTTTTCCAACCTTGTTTCGTCTGATGACGTCACTTCGTCTAAAAAATGACGTCATATCGTCTGTTCTATTTTCGACCCCTCTTATGAAAGAATGTACCTTTGATGTCTTCATGAGAGTTGTAAATCTTGAATTTTTCTTTTGAACTATCTAAAGAACACCACAATCAGAAATTTCTACAGAAAGTTATGGCTATTTATCCGAAGTAGGTTCAGTATGATTGAGGTCAAAAACATGGTTGCTTCTTTTGGCCATAACTTCCTCTCTAGATCCCCAAATGATTTGATTCTTGAACCATTAGATTCGTAAGAATTTTCTCTACCTCTCCATCAAAAATTGAAGCTATCTGAAATGATGTAAGAAAGATTGAGTGGAAAAGGTGGGACGGGTACAGTGAGTGCACTCTTAAAGGATATGAGCTGGTGTTATCCCACTGAACATACTTCAGTGTTTTGATGATATCTTGACCTGTAGGAATCCAAATGTGATGATTTCTAATTTTTGGTAAACTAAAGGCATAGAGCTACAAAGTATCTGAAGGAAGTAAACTGTAATTCAATTCCTAAAACTTTCAAGTTTTGGATGGAAGTTGCGTATAGTATACTGTTTTGGACAAGAGCAATCCAAAAATGTTTGAAGCATATCTTTTGAATTACTGAACCAAATAGAATGATTTTAGTGGCATTAAAAACTTAAGACAATGGGGGACATTTTTGGAAGAAAGTGTAATGTTAGAATGTAAGTGTAATGTTAGAATGTTCAAGGGTACAGTTGGCAAGACACGTAATTATAAAAGACATAAGGCTTAAATGGAAGGGCAAATGAGACAATTCTCAATCATTAAGGGCATCAGTGGAAGAAAAAGTGTTGTCTTGCTTATAAATACATGAGAAAATGTAAATGAGAAGATTCTAGAGAAGCAAAATGAGTGGATGAGAAAAGAGATAAAAGAGAGAAAGCATGAAAAAAAAGGAAAGAGAGAAAGAAGAGAAAACAAGCTAGGGTTTTAATTTCCTTAGCTTTCATGTGAGATCTTGAAGTTGTTCAAGAAGAGAAAAAGTAAGAGGAAGAGAAGAGCTTTCTTTTAAGCTAAATATCCCTTCATTTGGTGAAGAATGAAGGGATCAAGAGAGACAAGAGGAACAAGAGAAGAAGCATTTTGAGCAAGTGAAGTCTTTAAGCAAGGAAATCAAGGTAGGTACATGTTTATAATAGAATCAATAAGCCACTACTATTTTCTTTAAATCAAAGAAGTTTTCTGATTTCATTTTCATCACAAGTGTTGCATTATTTCTCATGAATGATTTGTGAAATTTGCTATATGTTTGCTTCATTAATTGTGTGACGATTGATGAAAAATCTTCACAAATGATTCTTTTGAAAAAAAGATGCATGTTTATGAAATCATGTTTTCAAGAATGGTTTTCAAGATATACGTCAAGTATATGAAAAAGCAAG
>JAOTAZ010000219.1:11742819-11758207 GCA_025629785.1 Erythroxylum oxycarpum
TTTTTATTTTTCTAGTATTTTCTTGATTACTTATTATAATTATTATCTCCTTATTCCCATTTTAGTATTTTCGAGGGTGGTTGGTTAGTTTCAGCTTTCTAGGGATTTTTTGTTTTTTTTTTTCTTTCTTTTTTTTCAAGTGTACAAGGAGATTTATTTGCTGGATGTATAAGATCGTGGGATTGCCGCACTCTTAAGACACTGATCAGGGAAGACTTATAGCGCAGCTAGCAACGAGAAAAGCTGGTCTTGGCAAAGTGAAAGGTAATAACAGATTATAATCACCATCAAGTATATATATGGACATACTACCAATCTTTCCGTATTTATTCTTTGTAACCTGCATCTTTATTATCATGTCACATATGCATATGGGCCTATTGGAAACAGCCTCTCTATAAGTTAGAGGTAAAATTCCGTACTATCAGGCCTCCCCAGACTCTGCTTCATTGCGGAACTTCGGGGTATGATGATGATGATGATGATAATGATGATGATGATATCAACAATTCTGTTCATATTCATTAACTCAGTGTTCAAAGTGTAAGCCTATGAATCAACTAGACAGAGGGATATGCTTTAATCCATTCAAAACTTTGGTTGTAATCTAAAACTTAGCGCACACAGAAATTTGGCAACTGGATTCATAATGAAACCTAGAAACTTTTTCACCCGAAAGCCACTTTTAGCAATCCACCAATACCAAGTGCAAGATCAAGTTTCAAAGAGCCTGTCGATATGACAAGCGCACGTTGATAGCTGAAAAATCGTTGCAAGGACAAGTTAGACTTTCCATTAAATTCACTGGAAAGTTGGGTGAGGGCTTTATGGACTGCAGTTTCTTTCTCATTTGCTTTGAAATTGCTATCATCCTTATCATATTCAGAATCCAACACTTCAATAATAAACAACAAAAGTTGCTGCTTTTAGTATAAACGAGTCTATATACAGTAGAACCCAAGATGTTTCCTTACTTGAAGACCAAAAAAAGGGGATACTCATCTCAAAACGAGCGAACCCATCACTTCTTCCATTCTATCGAAACTAAAAAAAATTTAAAAAAAGATTTATCAACATCCACTCTGGGTATTTTTTAATTAGACAGTGTATATATAGAGGTAGACAGGCCTGAGTTAGGAAAGGGAGGGAAGAGGAGGATCGTAACTGATAGGATTTATTCTAAATATATACTATCTTTATTTTTGGTATTTTTATTGGACATGGAAATTTGCATAATTCTTAAAGTTGTGTCTTAATTGGTGATTAGGTATTGGAGATTGCATTCTTTTGGAATTGGATGGTGATTGGAATTTTGATTTGGAAATATAATCTTAATAAGCGTAATTTTCGGTATTGATAGCTTATCTGATATGGTCCTTGTTTGAAAAAGGAATCTTTTGAAGAAAAACCCAAAAAAGGTGTGTGCTTGATTGGGATTGTGTAGCTTACGTGAAACAATAGAGTAGTGTTGGTGGCTGCGCACATAAGCTCCTGAATATATAGCAGAATTTTGGATTTTTGGGTGACTTTTGGCTGGTGCTCTGTTTCGTGATTCTGCTGGGCTGATTGCGTAATATTCTGTGTGAGAAGTTCTTTTTCATAAAAAATTGTCTTACTGCTGTGAAGTATAAGTCATCATGTGGAGTTGTTGATTCCTTGAGTTCTTGAAGGTTTTTTGTCAGTTGCAGTACAAAAGAAAGTTTATTGTTGATGACTTCATGTTGAACTTGTGTAGTGGATTGTTCATGTTCGTGGAAAACTTCTTCTTTGAAAGTTTATTTTTACTTGTTTTATTTGTTCTTTTGATTGAGTAAAAATAGTGAGAAAAATCCTCTGTTGAGGTTAATACGAGGCGGTCATACTATTGAGTGTGAATTCTTTCACGGGAAGTGAGGTTGAGAGATAGTGTTAAGGGTTGAGTGGTGTCGGCTCAGTAAAGCCTTGGGTAAATGTATTGTACTTTCATGAAAGTGATTAAGCTGGGTGAGGGCCCCGCAGACGTAAGCAAGGTGTGTCGAACTGCGTTACCAAATTTTTGGTGTTTTTATTATTTCGATTTTGCTTGTTTTTTTATTTTATTAGTGCCAAGGAAATTTGCAGAAAGTTTGTGAAATAATTTACCCCCTTAGAATTTTCAATTGGTATCAAAGCAAGGTCACTGATTCAGAACTTGGTAGCAAGTTGGTACAGATCCTAGTTTCGCAAACATGGCTACAAGAGAGGCACTACAAGTGAAAACTGAAAAAAAAATGTGAATGATGTGAAAGATGAATCAGATGAAAACGAAGACTTGGTACTACTCACACGAAATTTTGGTAAATGGCTGAAAAGAATGAAGAACATATTTGACTTGAGACAATATGGTGGAAGTTCATCGAGTAACAATCCAAGAAAACAAATCAAGGCACAAAAGGGTGAACGAAAGTCAAGGAGAATCCAATGTCATGAATGTCAAGGTTTCGGACACATTCAAGCCGAATGTGTAAATATTTTGAAGAAGAGAAAAGGAAAATCCTTCACGAGCACCTGGAGTGGAAATGGTTCTGATAGCGAATATAACAGCAAAAAAGAAATCACTAATGGTTCTGCGTCAGTTACAAAGTCCAGTTACTTGTTTAACAATAACTAAGAAGGAAGTAATTGCCAGCAGAACAGGGAGAAAGTTTGAAATTTTCGAAATTAGTTCAGTTTAGGATTCAATATCAGATTATGACAACGACAGAAGTAATCTAGATGATAAAAAAGGGAATAGTGATGAGGATTACAAGGCTATATATGAAAAATGGCTGAAAACGTGTAGAAAGAATGAAAGATTGGAGGAAGAGAATCTTTTCATGAAGAACACCATACAAGAGTTAGAAAAGAAGCTGATGTTGACGTCGAATGAGATTGGTAAAGCTAGAATGAAATTGGTAAGTACTGAAAAGGGCTTAAGGATGTTGAATGGAGGCACGGAAAAACTAGATAAGTTGATTGAAATTGGTAACGGGGATCTTCAAGGCATCGATTACAAGGGTGAGTGCTTTAAAGTGGATGAGAAGAAAGATGACATATCCAAATCTGTCCAAGAAGGAGAAACCTCAAGAAAGAATCAAAGATTTATACCCACATGCCACTTTTGTGAAGTCATTGGACATATAAGGCCAAGATGTTATCAGTTACTACAAATGATGCTTCAAAGGGGTCAAAACTAAAAATCTAGACACTTCTCATTAAATTTCCAATAGCATCCTATGGTATCGAAGCAAGCTTGGATTAGAGAGGGTCAAGTACAATCACAAAGACGCAATGAAGGAAAAACAAGAAAATGCCCAGATTTGCAGTTTGTTACTGCAGATGAAGTAACTGCAGAAAGTGATTTACAGCCAGTTACTGCAGATGGAGCAGCTGCAGAAAGTGGTTTACAGTTAGTTACTACTGAGGAAGTAATTATAGAAACTGATCAGTTACTTCGGATGATGAACCAACTAAAACAATGAAAGCTTATTTGAACCAAGGCTCTTCATCTCGAATCCGAAGAAACCATCCAGCAAAAAATGTTATTGGGGATGTGAGCAAAAGAAGAAAAACAAGAGAAGGAAAAATGGTTGATTATCAAGAACTTACAGAAAACTCATGTTATACATCTTCATTCAAGCCAAAGAAAAATACCAGGTTTGAGATTCTTTGAAGGGCACAAGGACAGTGTGCTTTACATTTTTGAAGTATTTTTTGTGTTGTTAAAAAAAAGAAAAGAAAAGAAAAGGTTTGTTTTTTTTGTTCTTTAGTTTGATGTTGCTATCGTCATCTCATCTTTTTAGTAGTTTGCTTACTGACTTCTATTTGGCACTACCGAAGACTCTTAAGTTCTCTCATCAGTATGGATCTCTCTCGGGTATCTTTCTCTCTTTCGAGCATATGTCTCAGTGTTTTGAATGGTGGTAAATTGTCATATTGGCGTGCTTATGATTCTTCCACTGCATCTATAGTTGATTATTATGATTATGCATTTTGATACTGTTTTGTCTCAAGGGGAAGACATCAGATTATTTATGATGAATGTTCCATTCAGGGGGAGATTTTATGGTATATGAGTGACTATTTGTTATGCTTTTTGCCATCTCTTGTCTCAAAGGGGGAGACAAACCCAAAGATAAGCAGTGTTATTTTTCTTTTTTGGTTGACACTTGTATTTTTTTTTTGCTTGTTGCTTGGCTTCGATTGGTTTTTTGGTTTGGAATCAGCTTATGGTGGCATATGTACTTGAATATTGAATTGAGGGGGAGCATCAACAGTTTATATATTTTTTAATGTCCAATTACTGCTTACTTGTGTGCTAGTTTAGCTGTTAAGACAAAAATGCCAAAAAAGGGGGTAGATTGTTAGGATTTATTCTAAATATATCCTATCTTTATTTTTGGCATTTTTATTGAACATGGGAATTTCCATAATTCTTGAAGTTGTGCCTTAATTGGTGATTAGGTATTGGAGATTGCATTCTTTTATAACGATGCATCGATGTAAACAAGTGGGGGATCCAACGTACATTTCCCTCCCTCCATCCCTCCCTCCCTCTCTCTCTCTCTATTCTCCGCTTTTTCT
Organism: Erythroxylum oxycarpum; assembly: GCA_025629785.1. Taxonomy (NCBI): domain Eukaryota; kingdom Viridiplantae; phylum Streptophyta; class Magnoliopsida; order Malpighiales; family Erythroxylaceae; genus Erythroxylum; species Erythroxylum oxycarpum. The sequence goes on from JAOTAZ010000219.1 coordinate 11,747,401, forward strand.
TGAATTTTTCATAAAAATAATTTATTCAGAAAAAAGAAAACAAAAAGAATAAGAGACATTTTTTGGTAGAAAAAAGAGACAATAAGTTGCTAAAACAGAAGTAGAAAAACTAAAATGCAAAAAAACTAGTGGATGCAAGATGCGAGAAGTAGTGTCGAGAAATCTTGGGGTTGTTGTATTTCAATGTTATTTATCCATTATATATATTAGAAAATATGGTAAATTAATTAAATTAATAATTATATTTATTTTAATTAAAATCATAATATATTGACGGAAAAATTGAAGTCAATATGTCATCATCGTGGCAAAGATGTTAGGTGATGTGTCATAGTATTTCAAAAACGTTAACAGAAAGATTACATCATGTTATTTTTGAAAAAACAATTAGAAGCTTTAGCATTTTATTGTCACTTATTAAAGTTTGAGTTAACATTAGAAAATTTTATAAAGCTTGAAAAAAATTGACCTTAAAAAGAAACTAATATCCTAATAAGTTCATAAATATATGTCAATACGATATGCTCAATATTATAAAAATCTTTTCAAAAGAACTAATTTTCTTCATGTATCTTGGTTTTTTTTTTACTATTTTTGGAAAAGAAGTGGCCATGAATCCAAGACCATCACACTATGGTTAAAAGTCTCACTATTTAATGGAGATGAAGGCAACTCTAAAGATCCTTTTAGATGGCAACAAAAGCCTTATGGTCAGTCTTTAGGATGAAGCTATTTAACTTGTAAATTAAGCTATAACCCTATACATATATATAGGTGGAGACAAACAACTGGCTAAAATAACTCATGTTTTTCTACACCAGATAAGAAACCTAGAATTTGGAAGCAAGTTGTAAGAGATAATACCTTCAAGAGAAGCTCAAATACATCCCTAGGATCACTAAAGGAGATGACTCATTGGTGACTCCCCCATGAGAGATCTTGTTAGTTGGAATCGTAGATGGAAAAACATTTGGTTGATTTCTTTATGGACAAAAGACTTCCACTTCCAGTGGTTAGGAAGTGGGCAAACAACTATTCGCATAAGCTAAGCCTAAAAACAGCTTTAATAAATAAGGATGAAGTTTTCCACTTTAGATTCTTTACTGAAGCCAACATAAACAAAGTTCTATATGGGGCTTTGGTATGTTCAAGGTAAGCCGCTTGTATTCTAGAAATGGAAACCAGAAATGGCCTTGAATAAAGAGGAAAGAAATAGCATCGCCTTGTGATTAAATTTCATAACATATCCCTTGAGTACTCGTCCATTGTTGGTTTGGGCCACTTGGCTAGCTCTTTAAGTAAGCCTATTTGTTTTAAATGAAAACACAATTGGGGTAAGCAGAATAGGCTATGCTAGAGTCTATCTAAAGTTTGAAATAGAGAAACTACTTTTAAATTCCATTATTAAGATTAAGAAACTTTCAAAGGATAGGAAGTTGACAGACTTAGGTAACACTCTCTTACCAGTAAAGTTTCCCTAGCTCTAAAGAGAAATCAAAGGATAAGTAAAAACATATATGGAAGACTTTGGTAAAGGAGCAACTAGACTAGCCTATACCATTAACTACATAAGGAGAGAGGAAGCACCTGGAGCAATGGAAACTAGGCAAAATTCATGAGAAGCTATTCAAACCTCTCTAGTGGTACTAACCAAAAACTCTTAAGAAACTCAAGTCCCAGAAAAGGTTATCTCAGTCCTTCAAAATGCTAATGTATCCAAATCTAACTTAGAAAGTGAAGTTGTCACTGCAGAAGAAGAGGAAGCAAGTTATAATCTAACAATATATAGTCCTTTTGTTATAGTTAAGCAAGGATCTAATAAGGATTAAAAAATATTTTATGGAAACAGATTCTAGGAAGAAACTAAGGAGGAAACCAAAAAGGAAGAGGCCTATATTCCAAACTTCTTCCTTATTAAAATTCCTTAGAACATCAAAGGTATGAACTGTCCTAAAAATAACATGTGTTGTATAACTAACTATTCTCAAAGAGATCTTGTTTGGTAGAACTCCTAGAGACAAAAGTTAAATAAAATAAGTTAGTAAATGTTTGTGGACATTGAGGAATAGATCGAATTTTATCTCCAAACATTAGGCTCATTATAATGGTCGAATTATAGTAGTTTATAACATAAATAAAGGGATGGTTCAACAGTCCTTTATTTCATATCAAAGTATACATCTTGTTGTTTGAATGAATGGTATCAATATTTTGATGGAGATAACCTTCATATATGTTGCAATCATGATTTTTAGAGGAGTAACCTCTAAAAATACATAGAATTAATGACTGCTGTAATTCATAATCCATGTATTGTCTTAGGGGATTTTGAATATACATAGCTATTTAGGAAGCTAACGAAGACAAAATAAGTGAGAAAGAGGCTAATGAAGACATTAAGAAATGCCTAGAATGTGAGATCCCACATTGGTTGGAGAGAGGAACGAAATACGCCTTATAAAGGTACGGATACTTCTCCTTTGTAGACACGTTTTTCATGGCCTAATGCACCGGATCCCATCAGAACTCTAAGGTTAAACATGCTCGGGTAAGAGTACTTCTGGGATGGGTGACCTCTTGGGAAGGCCTCGGGAAAAGTAAAACCGTGAGGGCTTGGCCAGGCCAAGGCCTAAAGCGGACAATATCTGTAAGCGGGTGACCTGGGATGTTACATAGAAAATATAACCCTGAATGACATGAGGTTCAATGGTAGCTTCTTTTCATAAATCAATAAACAAGTAGTAAGTTGGCTTATAAGAAAGAAATTGTATAGAGCAGTAGTAAATAAGCTATGGCTCATGTAATACCCTACTAGCTCAACTCATTTTCATATCCTTGTATGTTTAGACCATTCCACTGTAGAGGTGGTTATTGGTTCTACTAAATAAAAAAGTAAAACTCCTTTTAGATTTAATAATTTCCTTATTAAGGATAAACGATTCAATAAGGCCATAAGTAAAGGCTTATAGATAGATTTCAGAGTATACAAGGCTCTTGTATGCTTAAGGAATGTTGGATCTCGTTTTCGGAACCCAACCTTTTAACAAAATACCATCATACTTGAGCGTAGTTCCTTGTAATCTCTTCTTGCTCTGATACCAAACATGTTGGGCCCCGTTTACCATAAAATGTATGTGTATTATTGCTCCTCATACAAACGTGAGCGTAATCCAAAGAAATCATGAAGCTTAAAATCTCATACCAATCTATATTCCTTTTTCCATAACACATCTCACTTATATATGTAACAACAATTCATGTGCAAAATTCATCATCCTAAATCAATAACTTACTCATATTATACCTAATTTCAACTCAACCTCATCCATACATAATTCATAATTCATTAACATCAAAAGAATAAAGTTTTACAAACTCTTCTGGCATTCCAAGCCACAATATGACAATAACCCAAAAATCTCAAAAATACAAAAGTTGCAAGAACTAATATTCCTTGAAAAGTGACTAATCCTCGTATTTTACAGAAATAACTTAAATTCCAAGATATGCAAAATTTATAGTAATATCCTTATACTACCAAACAAATGCCTTTACTTTTTTTCATCCGATCTCGTTCTCATTACCTGGAGATGGGAATGAAAAAGGGGGTAAGCTTGGAAGCTCGTGAGAACAGTTTATAACAAAAGAATAAACAAAAACCTTGAAAAAAAAATTTCTCTTCTTAGCAAGCTTTCTTAGAATCATAAAAACGCTTACTTTTAAAAGTTCTTGACGTGCAAACAAAATTCACAACTTACAATACATGAATGCATCAACTTGACAATTCACATATGCAATGCACAAAAAATTGGCTAGAGAGTTCCGTGGAACAAAACGGATAAACTGAAGTTGAACAAAACGAATCCGATTTCTCAGGATCTCGTGGCCTCAAGCGGGCAGCTGGGAGAAGGCTATGCGTCGACGAACACGTGACTAACGAAACGTTCCTCTCTCACCCAAACAGAAGCATATAATCATGCTCAAATCAATTTGTCAAATGCTTATACTTTCGAGCTTTTCTATCTTTTCATTCATAAAAAATGCCATGACATGTTTCAAGGCATAACATAAAATGTATTTCGAAAATTCATCAAAAATTTCATATATCGAATCATCAAAAATGTGCTCAAATCATTCATAACAATAGATGCAATACTTATGATGCAATTGAAATCAGAAAACTTCTTTTATTTAAAGAAAACAGTAGTGGCTTATTGATTCTATTATAAATATATACCCACCTTGACTTCCTTGTTCAAATACTTGCTCAAAGTTGCCTCATACTTTGCTCCTTTTGCCTTCCTCGATTTCCTTAAACAATAGCCAAAAATTTTATTCAATAGGAATTTCAATTTATGATCAAGTAAATGAAGCAATTTGATAATACGTTCTTCTAGAATAATATTCCCCATTGTCTTAAGTTTCTAGTGACTCCAAAATTATCCAATTTGGTTCAGTACTCTAAAAGTTATAGCCAAAACATTTTCAGACTATTCTTATGCTGAAACAACATTCTATGCTCAACTTCCATCCAAATATTGAAATTCTTAGAAACTGAATTGCAACTTCATTTCTTCATAAAACTTGTAGCCCTATGTATCTAGTTTACAACGAATCAAAAATCACCTCATTTGGACATCTACAGCAAAAGTTATGCCCAAAATAACGAAGGACGTCAGTGCTGGAAAATGGCCTCTCGCCGCGGCGAGAAAACTGCACGTCGTGACGAGAAAGCTGGTGCACGTCGCGACGTGGGCAACTGCAGGTCGCAACGTGTGACCCCAAAAACCTCCGAAAACCTAATTTTTCCAACATTCTTCATCCATATATTTCCCATCTTTCAAATATAACCCATATAACCCTAAAACATCATTCTTACTTCATTTCTAAGCTCATTACAACCCAAGATCATTAACAAATACATCAAAATTATTAACCCTAAAAGATTTAACTATTACTCAAACCATTCATCAACAACTTACTACACATATTCACTTCCCTTAGGTTCCATTCATGAAATCAAAAGAGGTTAATGCTTATACTTACTTCCTTAAACCTCAAAGTCTTCAAGTTCTTCAAAGAATCTCCAAAACCTTAGCTTCCTTCTTTCTTTTCTTTTTCTTTTTCTCTTCTCCCACGATTTCTCCTTCATTTTCAAACAAACTAACCATTTCTTCTTCTTTTTATATCCTTAACAATCATCAAATCTTCCTTTCGCCTTCCAATATAAGCCTTATATCTTTTAACCTTAAGTGACTTGCCCATTTTGCCCTTATGTCTTTTAACCTTAAGTGACTTGCCCATTTTGCCCTTCATTCATTCTTATAACATTTATTCTTCAATTCACTTAATCTATGTCATAAAAATCCTACTAACCTTGACACAAATAATGAGCTCCAAAAATTAATCCATCAAACCTCATAATTCATTTAAATCATGCTTAATTCATTAAGAAAATTTTCGGGGGCCAACACATAATATAAGCATATACTGATGTAACTTGGCAAGGCAATGGAGACTTGAGGATGCCAATGGGTCCAATTACAAGGCCATGCTCCAACAAGCTTAAAACACAATTTCAGATTTATGCACAAGCATTAGTTTTGAAGCCAAAATCTGTCAGGGATTTGTTCTTGGGTAGATTTTTTTCAAGAAAGCCTTCTTGATATGTTGGGTTTTCTTTAGGGCTTTTAGGTTATCTTTGTTAAGGTTTGTATTGCACAAGGGTATTTAAACCCTTATTTTAGGCATAAACACCACATTAGACGTGAATAGAATTTTGAGAGCATTTTTCAAGAGAGAATATAGATTCTTGCTTGTTTTACCTTAAAGATTGATTCAACTTATCGTATACACACATATATATTGATTTAGAAAACATTGTTTGAAGATACTATATGCACTCAATTGACATGTTCCAGGGTATGAAAGATTTAAAATAATGTTGATTTGATTGTGTATTGCTTATGTCTTGAATTTTGGATTGATGGATTTTAATTAGTAATTTGTAGTTAATTGTTACAATTGGAAAATTGATGAATTAAAATGTGCATTTAGTCTAAGAAAAATATCATATGGTAAGAGAAGTTGACACCTGGAAAATTAGGATGACTAAGGCCATAAAATGAGTGATTTTTGGCATAGAACATTACGTTACAAATGGCAGTAGTGATTGAGTGACAAATGGTCTAAGATATTGGTGAAATTTTGCATCCACATAAGAAGACATATAGCTTACTCTGTTTGTATGACATGTGTCCTTTAAAAAAAAAGACACCTTGTACCAAATGGCTTAAGCAAAGCAAAGTCATGTTTCTCTCTTGTTATTTTTTCTGCATGTTTTCGTCTTCTCCACCCTCTCACTACCGAAAAACACACATAACCCTTACAGCTTTTAAATTTTGCTTTAATTATGTTCATCTTCGCTCTAAGATCCACATAAGATCCTCCATAAAGATAGCTATAATCTGTTATCATCTCTTTGCCCTTACTGAAATCATTGTACTTCCATCATGTTCTTGGAATTGTGTTTGTATGCAAGGAAAGCTAGGTTAGCTTAATAACTGAGGAGGTATTGGAGTTGATCAAGAAGGTAAAATACTGATCTCTTAAAATATAAAATAATAGAACTTGATGATGACCGAATTGGGGATTGATTGATTGAAGTATTGATGTTAAAAGTTTGTTGGAAATATGATGCATGAATGGTAGTTTCTATTCTGTTTAGCATGTATGAAAAACAATAGTTTATAAGATGTTAAGTGAATGATTTTGAGCTGGAAATTGAGATGAAATTGATGAGAAATTAAGGTATAATTAAGGCATAATTAATGGACTGTTATGAAGGTGTTTTGAATTTACTGTGAAAGAGTTTTCTTTTGAATCTAGAAAAACTTGGGGATGTTAGTGTATGCGTAAGAATGATTGTTAGTGATATAAATGAATAAAATTTATTGAGCTTTAATGTAATCAAGATGTGATGCAAAGTTTGCTCATGTTTTCACATCCATTCAGTTTAGAAACTATAGCAAACATAAGACAACAACATAGTAACTCAATCATACATATTTGACTAAACTAGCTACATTAATTCTCAAGAAAAAGAAATAAACCCATCATGGAATACACAAGATTCATCATCTTCATATACTTGAATCCCATCTTTATTAGTATAAGAGAAGTATTAAAGTAATAAATCAAATGAATAACCAAAATGAACTACCTAAAGTTAACAGAGTAAAAGTCTATCAACTAATAAAGTAGTAAATCCAATAGCATAACAAAGAAATAATGCAACAGATAAGAACATAATAGGCAAACAAGTATCGGATGAGGGAGTTGCAGTGGTTTCTTGCCATTTTCAAGCCTCCTGCATTGGCTCTTGCCTTCTATTTCTGGTTGATTATCACTCAAACGACCAAATGCTAACTTTTCTCTCACCTCTCTGTTGTTTTTCTTCTCACCGCACCCTACTACTCTTTGTTCTCTTCTCTCTTCACTGCCTTCTTCCTCTCTCTCCATTTTATGTCCCTGAATGTCTCCAAAATGAGTCTTGAATTAGTCCTAGTTTGTCTCTGTATGCCAGCACACCCTCTTCTGTCTATTTTTAGTCTGCTTTTAGGATTAGTTTTTCAAGCCCTTAAACTTATAGTTGCCATGTAATAAGTAGGATCCATTAAAGAAAATGTTACAAGATGGTAGTCACGGGTATGACTCCCATTGTCACACCCATGATCCGTAACTCCCATTATCATACCCATGAATAGTATAGTCACGAGTGTGACATCATTTACATGCTTAATTAAATTAATTCCATACAGTGGTTCCAACTTCATTCTTTCATGCATAATTCTTCTAGTTTCCATTCAGCATTCACAAGATAATCTAATTAACAGTCATGCAATTTTCACACCAATTTCATTTAATTCATATCACATTTGGATTCCATTCCTTGAGTAACAAAGCATTTGTAAATGCTTTGGATATCTCGACATTATTGTCTTTGCTCCTTTCCTATCTCCTTCAACACTTTGGCATTAGCTGCAATTGCTTTGTTAGTGTTTGAAATTGCATTAAGCACCTTCTCCTGTCTAGCTTCTTCTTCTTCTTCTCTAGATTCTTCACTAGTTGACTCGTCCTCTTAATGTTGTAGTGGTGCTATAATTAGCCTATCCTTCCCTGTTCTTGACATGTGATTTTTCATTATAATCTCGAAGTTCCATATTGGAGGACTTCAAGATCTCAGCTTTCGTCAAATAACGTGTGTTAAGAAACTTAGGAAGATGCACAGTTAATCCATCACAGTTAACACCATAATAATCTGAAATAATGGTAACCAAGTACCCTATGCCTAGATTATTTCTTCTCTTTTTCAGTGAGAAGAAATGAGAGCGTTAAAAATGTGAATGAATGTACAAACTTGGTGTTGGGCACTGTTTCCAAAGCCCAACAATCGTTTCGAAGACATAAAGTGTGAACATATCACCTTGTAGGGTTATTTCAATTAACCCTCATTAGCCATCATCAGCTCATCTTCATTCTTATAACATCCCAAAAATTTCCTCACAATTTTTTCAATGGCGTGCCCATACAAATCAATCACCATAATCAAACTCATTTCTCCTAATTCAAAATAGATTTTTGAAAACTTCAAACCTGAATTTCAATTTGACTTCCGTCCAAAAAGTTGTGGCTCTAATCCTCTAGGTAGTTTTGAAGAAAGAACCATCTTAATCGATCTCTATAGACCAAGATAAGCTTAGAAACCCAAAGTATATTCATAACCTAGTTATGTTCTTTCAACCAATCCCTAATTTTCTATCCATCGATCTTTTTGAATTCAACCGCAAAAGCTGCCACTTTTTTGTGGAGGTAGCAAAACGTGTTAGAAATCCAATGCTTCAACAATCACTTAATTTGGAGGTCTGATGAAGAAGTTATGGCCACAGGAATCCAACATGTTTATGTCCTTACTCCAACTGTACATATCTTGACGGGATTGCTATAACTGTTTCTACAAATGTCAGATTGATTTCATGTTTATATGGTTTGAAATAATACATCGAAATCTACAAGTTTCATGAAGACCTCAAAGTGAGATTCGGCCTCTAAGGTGGTCAAAATTGTGATTTACTGTAGCTGTCTTGTGAAGGTCTATTTAACGGACATAGACTAGCTTAAAAGCCATTATTCACACGAGAAGGTCTATTTAACAGACACTAATGTCCGTTTAATGGACATGCATTGTGCTGGGAGCACTTTTTCACTCAAAAAGGTTCGTTAATGGACCTAGTGTCCGTCTAACGGACATATGTCACCCAAAACATCCACCAAAGCCCTTCCAATTGTTCCTACATCCATTCTAACATCATAATCACTCATAATCTTCCTAAATTCACTTTTTCTAATGTAATATCACTCCCCAAACATCCAGTTATCAAAATGATTTCATAAATCTACCAAAACTGAACTCCAATGACCCATAACATACACAAACCCTCATCATTATCCATAGCTGTCATGTTCATATCTCCTATGTAACATCATCTCTTTTAATGTTTATATCTCTTAACTCCAATACCCAAAATTTACATACTTTATAGTGTTGGATACTAAAAGGATAATCTACAACTTTATAGAAAAACCACTTTATCAAATTCAGCCTATATTAATCAATTTTTTCCCCTAAGTTTGGTAACCCGATTTCCATACCTATGAAAGCTTGAAAAAATGCAATATCTCTTCGTATCAATTCAACTACTATATAATTGTCGTTACACTCCTAAATCTCACTTCAAATGGTTCATCCCATATAACCTTTCCAATCTCTAACATCTGATTCTAAAACAAACAACAATTCACAATCTCAACGAAGAAGCATATGCATACACAAAATCCATTTCCATAATCATCATACTAAACCTTTAAAAAGACATATTCATATACAAAAGGAAATCCTCAATTTCCCACTCTCATTACTAAACAAAGTAAATAATTAAACAAGCTTTATTTACATATCAATATACACTTCACAAACTTAAAACAAATACAAATATATGCTTAATGTTTAGCATGCTTATTAAGTTATACAAAAGTGTTCGATCTAGCTTAGTAAAAAAGCTAACTTTCTCGAAGTTGTCCAATTGCCTTGCAAGGATCGCTAATCTTATCGTTTTGTACCTAAGAAGAAAAAAATGATGGGTTAAGCTACACGGCTCAGTGGCTAATGTATTTATAGCCAATGGAGATGAGCCACACAATCAAACATATATGCATGTATTCACATAGGCATATTCATCTATCTTGAACCAACGATGTAAGTTCAACATTCACGGCTCATAATTTAATACATCATCACATAAAACATATCGAGCGTAATTTATCATCGAAGTATAATACACAATTTGCATCATACTTAACTTATCAAAATGCAAATGCACTTTCAAATGGCTTGAGGGTTCTGTGAAACTAAACGGCGAAACTGAAGTTTACACCGTGAACGAAACGAGTCAACTTTTCGAATCTCGTAGGCCACAAGTAGGTAGCTTAGAGAAGGCTTTACGTCGACGTGCACGTGACTACGAAATGGTTCCTCTCTCGTCTAAAAAAAATCAATTATTGGAGTTATGTAAATATAGTGCCCTGGAAAGCAAGTGTATTCATATGTAACTTTATCTTCTTTAGTTACAGTTTTGTAATGAAAATATTTATTATTAATAAAACAAAAGAGCTTGGTTTTATCTGTATGAGCATTATATATCTGGTCATAAGGTACCAAGATTCATTTGTAAGTAATATACATATACAT
>JAOTAZ010000219.1:11889262-11907432 GCA_025629785.1 Erythroxylum oxycarpum
CCACATTAATTCTAACTAACTACCCATCTTTCCAACTAATTTCAATCTTTATTCAAGCCTACTTAATAATAACCCAATAAAAATAATTAAACAAACAAACAAGCATACATAAAGCATTAAACAAATAATAAGTAAAAATTCAAATCAAATCGGGGATCCAACAATTAAGGTAAATGCTCATATTTTGGGTTTAAAGAAAGAAAAGGTTCCATTTTAAGCTCTAAGGGGCTCACTAAGGGTAACATTATAGTGACTTTTTAAGCAAAAATGGTAAATCCTAATTGCTTTTATCATTTCAATGTTTGCATAAGATTAAGTGATCTTAAATAGTATTTGTAAGCAAGTTCTAAAGCTCCTTAATCATGAAAGAACACTCTTAGAAAATAATACTTAAATTTTATCTTAAATATTTCAAATGGCTCAAATTCTTACCAAAGAAAAATGACATTCATCTATCACTACAGGTTAATGTCTTTTTAATTGAAATCTAAATTAATCAGTCTAAGCATGCAAGTATACTTATTCACTCATATTATGCATTTCTAATCCTGATCGAGTTTATTATATGATCATGCATCTCTGACTATTAAATGAGAAAAAAAACACACAACACATAAATAACTATTATTTTTATTTCATTTTATTTTTAACTAATACTCCCTCACACTTAAATATTACATTGTCTCTAATATGATAAGAAAATAATAGAGCGGTCTAAGATGCAAAGTAACACAAACAAGGACAAACATTAAAATTAAAAGAAATTAAACCAAATAGTAATAAAAAGAAAAGGATAGAAAAATACTAAGATGGGGGTGGTGACTGTTCGAAGCGAGCATTCAAATTGGCCATGAAGTTTTAGATCTCTGTTAGCCTCAATGTTATGGATCCACTCATTTGCTTGTTGTTCAAACTCTCTAGTTTGAGTTACATGCTCTGTGAATTGAGCTTGGAATGCACTAAATTGAGTTACCAGTGACTGGTAGCCCTTGGAAGTAATTAGAGAAGACGGAGACATTGCTTTGGTGATTGGTAACCCTCAGAAGTAATTAGAGGAGGCAATGCTTTGGTTAGCGAAACATCAACTTCTTGTTTAGTTTTAACTTCCACAACTCGAGCGTGTTTGCCACTTGAAGCTTCCTGCATGTCATCTTTGATAAAAACATAACGATCACCTTACCGCCTGACAACTTTCATAGACACTAGGGATTGCAAGTTGAGACTCTGGGACTAGTTGTATCATTGTTCTCCCAGTTAGTAAGCCAAGATGTTTCGCAATTTGAGTTACAAACGCTCTAACTATTATTTTTCTTACACTGGCTTTAGCCACATCCTTTAAATGTGTACTTAACCATATACCAACATTAAAGGGCTTACTATGCACCGTACATCACAAAACAATCAATTCAACTTTAGAAATCACTCTTTGGCTATCTCCCCTACAGAATAAGGTAAAAGTTAGAAACATATGAATACATTGAAGGGCTAGGTCCACTAAGGCAGATGATTTAGATCGACTTAGAGAAAATACTTTTCTAGAATTGGTTATTTGGGTCCATAATTCTCTAGCCCTAAAATCCTCATGATAGCCATATAAATCATTGTGTGCAAATCCAAAAATATCATTGAGCACAACCAAAGTAATCACATGTGATGCATTCATCATTCGAAATTTTAGACTACTCATACTTTTAATAAGGTCATTGACCACTTTCAAAGTACTCGAAAATTCTAAAATCAATTCTACATATGAAATTTTCCAAAATTTAGAAAATCTATCTCATCCTACATTATGCAACAATTCATGAAATCAGCTATTCCTAATTCAATAATAGCTTTAGAATTGACAAATCTGTCAGGAATAATTTGATGGTTCTTAAGAATTGCGTGCCTTTGTTGGTGCTCTCTAGTATGAAATTGTTGGCATAGGAAACCTGAAGTTGGCGTATTATGTGGTGAAGAGGGAAAAAGCTCCTGGGTATCTCAACCTTATACCCATAGTCGTCGGAGTTGGTGTGGCTCACAGACGTTACTGTGGCTGGTGGAATGAAGGTCATAAACATGAGGGTGGTGAGGTTCACGGTGACTATGGCTGGTGGATGACCAACAACGCACCAAGTTGTAAGATGGAGACGGCTGCGATAGTTAAAGTGGAGGTGGAGGTCGGAAGATCTGGAAAAGGGAAGAAGAGAGAAATGAAAAAATTAGGTTAAGAGACAATTTTTTAGTCACATATATGATTCCCCTGTCACACCCGTGACTGGGAGTTATGAGTGTGACTTAAATTTTCTCATTTCTCCCTTTTTTATAATAATAAAGATCTTAAAAATAAACATAAAGAGTCATGTAATAGGAATTAAAAAAACAAGATAAGAATTATATAGGTTGCCTCCCATTAAGAGCTTCTTTAATGTCTTGTAGTTGGACGACCCAATAGTCATGTTCGAAGTGGATCGCTCAAATTGATGGATTCAACAGTTTTCTTCTCAATTGCTCCTTCCAAATATGGTTTCACTCTATGGCCATTCACCTTAAAGGTTTCCTTTGTTCGTGGGTTTTCTAGTTTCATGGCTTCATATGGAAAGACCATGATTACTTGCCTAGAAACAAAAGTAACTGAGAATTATACAATAGAACCTTCATGCTAAGGATGAGAGACTTACCTATAACACCTTTATCATGAAGGCTTTTTTTCCTTTCCTTGTAGATTTTAGAATTCTCGTAAGCCTCACTTTGGAGCACATCTAATTTTAAAATTTGAAGCAAATGCTCCCTTCCTTCATCATCTAGGTTTATGTTCACTGTCTTGATTTCCCATAGTGCCTTATACTCAATCTCTACAGGCAAATAACAAGCCTTCCTAAAAATAAGTCGATAAGGGCTCATGCCTAAGATGGTTTTGTAAGTCGTGCGATATGCCTATAGTGCATCATTTAGCATTGTTGACCAATCCTTTCTTGATGGGCGCACAATCTTCTCCAAGATGCCTTTAATTTTCTTGTCACTTTTTTCCACTTGTTCGGAGGTTTGTGGATAGTAAGGATATGCCACCTTATAAGTGATTGCATATTTCCTCATGACCTTTTCAAAAAGCTTATTGCATAAATGACTTCCTCCATCACTTATGATTGCTCATAGAATCCCAAACCGGCTAAAAATATTTTCCTTCATAAATTTAACAACAACATTAGCATCATTAGTTTAGGTGGGTATTGCTTTTACCTATTTAGATAAGTAATCAACTGCAACAAGTATATATTAAAATCTACAAGATTTAGGAAACGGGCCTATTAAATCAATACCCCAAACATTGAATAATTCAACAATTAATTAGTTAGTTATGGGCATTTCATTTCTTCTACTCATATGTCCAGTTCGTTGACATTTATCACATTTAGGCAAAAGAAATGAGTATTCTTAAACAAAGTAAGCCAATACAAACCGCTTTGAAGAACCTTAGAAGTAGTTTTTCGCCATCCAAAATGGCCTCCATATAGGAGTTCATAGCAAAAGGTCAAGACACTTACCTACCCCGTCTTCTGGAAGACACCTCATAATGATTTCATCCTTGCAAATCTGGTAGAGGTATGGATCATACCAAAAGTAATACCTACTTAAGTGAAGGAATCTTTTCCTTGCTTGAAAAGTCATGTTAGGTCTCAAAATGCCACATGTAAGATAATTCACATAGTCAACATACCAAGGCACTTTATTAACAACAAATGACTGCTCATCGGGAAAGTTCTCAGCAATTGCATAATTCCCTTAACAGAAGTGGGTGGTTGATAAGTCATTTTAGCCTTATCAACCTCAATTCCTTTTTTTGATACAACATGACCTAAAACTATCCCTTGTTTCACCATAAAATGACTCTTTTCCTCACTTAAAGTCAAGTTGCATTCAATACATCTTTCAAGCATATGAGTCAGCTTATTTAGACAATCGTTAAAAGAAGAACCAAAGACTAAGAAATCATCCATAAATACCTTGATGAAGTCCTTGATCATGTTTGAGAAAATATAAAACATGCACTTGAAGTGTTGCAGATGCATTACATAGCTCGAATGGCATCCTTCTGAAAGCAAATGTCCTAAATGGACAAGTGAATGTATCTTTGCTTGGTCCTTATGACCAATCGGTATCTGGTAATAACCTAAAAGACCATTAAAAAAACAATAAAACTCATGTCTAGAAAGTTTATCAAACATTTAATCAATAAAAGGTAGAGGAAAATGGTCCTTTTCGATAGCCGCATTCAGTTTCCTGTAATCAATACACATTCTCCATCTAGTGATAATCCTAGTAGGCACTAATTCATTTTTATCATTTCGAATAACAGTTGTGCCTGATTTTTTCGAAACTATATGCACTGAGCTCAGCCACTTACTATCTGTAATTGGATAAATCACTCTCTTATCAGGTAGTTTCAAAACTTCCTTCTTTGCTACCTCCCACATATTAGGATTGATTCTTCTTTGGGTTTCTCTCACTGGTTTAGCCCCCTCTTCTAGTATAATCCTATGCATGCACATAGAGGGACTAATTCCCTTAATATCACTCAAACTCCATCCTGTAGCCTTTTTCAATCTTTTCATCTCACTCAATTCTTTTTTCTTGGTCATCATCCAAAGTAGATGTAAGAATGGTTGGATATGTTTCCCCTTCACTTAAGAACACATACTTCAAATCCTCAGGTGACTCTTTCGGCTCTACTTTTGGTGGGGTTGCATTCTTCTCTTCATTGGAAGCTATCTCTAAGAATTCACCAAACTCTCCCTCAGTGGTATCATCTAGCATTTGGCAGTATTCATCACTCTCTTTAACCAAGTCTAACTCCCTATCTTCTTTTGTCTACAAGGAAAAATCAAAATGTGCAGCATTAATTTGATCAACAAGAGAATATTCTTTATAAACAAGAATAGTAGGAATAGGTTTAAAATTGAAGATTGAAAATACTACTATATCTCCTCAGATAGTCATGGTCAATTTTCTATTCTTTACAGCAATCAAAGTGTTGGTGGTGGCCATAAAAGGCCTCCCTAACAGTATGGTGTGCTCCTTTTCTTGCTATTTTATTTCCCCCATGTCTAAAACTACAAAGTCTATGGGGGCAATCAATCTTCCAACCTTCACTATCACATATTTCATTATTCCTTTCGGATAATGGATTGATATATCAGCTAATTGCAAACACATATTGGTAGGTCTTAACTCTCCTAGATCCAATTTCACATAAATAAAATAAGGCATAAGGTTTATACTTTCTCTAAGGTCAAGCATATCCTTAACCTCATCACTATTACCCATTGATACTTTCATGATGAAACTCCCTGGAAGATTCAATTTGGGGAGTAGTTGCTATTGAAGGATTGCGCTTGTTACTTCTGAAACTATCACCTTCTCATGTGGCACAAACTTTCATTTCTTAGCGCTTAGTTCCTTAGAGAACTTTATATAAGCTAGAATGTTCCTGATCACATCTAACAATTACAAATTAATATTAATTTTATAAAGTATGTTATAGATATCAGAAAATTGCTCATCTTGTTTTGAGTCCTTAAGGCTACTTGGATATGGAAATGGTGGTCTATAAAGACTGGTCGCCCTATACATTTTTGGTTCTTCATTGCTTTTGGTTACATGCTCAAGTTTTTTACCTTCCTGAACATGACTCGAATAGTCGTTCTCATTGCTTTCCTCATTTTGCTCATCCTTGCCCTTGATGAGGCTCTTCTCTTCTTGATTACCTACATTAGACATATTAGAAGGAATCTCAACATGATTATCAATCACCTTACCACTTCTTATAATCGTTACGGCCTTGGCTTGTTTGGGTTGATTGGACAACTTTCCTTGTTGATTGTTTTATATTCGATTAGCAAGTTGCCCCACTTGAGTCTCAACCATCTTCACAGAAGCTTCCAACGAATCAAATCTCTTGTTGTTCATATCTTGATTCTGAGCAGTTTCTTGAAAGAATGCATTCTTAATTTCCTCCAAATAAGGCTTTCTTTGTATGTTTAGACTTTAAGATTGCCCTTAGAACCTATTCTGCCTTTGAAAATTCTAATATGGTGATTAGAGAAGCACTGGATGATTACTTGTCTTCTAAGAGAAATTAGGGTCATTTCCTTAACCATAGTTGTAGATGTTTGAATATAGATCACTTCACACCCACGGTTAAAAATCATTAAGTGAATTTGCTTGTTCTTCCTTACCTGAAAAAGATACAAAATACGAACAAGCATTAGCTCAAGGACCAAAAATTCCACATACACCACAGCTCATGATTCGGAGTATTTTGGGATTGTCTCATGGTTAGCATTTTCACATGTTTTGTTAGCTTATCCAATTACATAACCATTTCTTGGTTCGAGTTTACTTTATGAACTCTAGCTCTTCTCCCCCTCACACTCTTTTGATGAGAATTAGACCCTAACATTTCAACGATTTCATATATCTCTTTGGCTATCTTCTCTCCTATAGCTCCTCTTGTTGTATTGTCCATTGTGTACTGACACTGTTATGTTAATCCATCGTAGAAGAATTGGTATGGCATTTAAAGTGGAAAATAATGGTGTGAACATTGTATTAGCAAGAGTTTGAAGCGTTCCCATGCCTTATGAAACGACTCTCCCTCCATCTGAGTGAAAGAGCTATTTTCGTCTGCAACTCAGAGGTCTTTTGATGGGAATATAATTTTCCCATGTATTTGATGTAAACCTCCTCCCATATGATTAATGAATTGGACGAAAAGGTCATTAACCATGCCTTGGCCCAATCTTTCAATATGTATGGAAAGCATCTCATTTTGAGTTGATCTTCATTCAAGCCATTCAAAGGAAATGTTTGGAGAGTCATATAGAACTCACGAATGGAGTTTAACCCATAGAAAGATGGCAACATATTGTAGTGCATGCTCTTTAATTCATAGTTTATGGTTACCTCTCCCAAACATATACATAAAGTGGCAGTACCAATTACTGTTATGGCATACTCTTTCATTATTTGTTTCCTTTCACCCATCTCTTGATCTTCAAGCTTACGTTCTTCGAGATTGTCTTCAAAGTCCCTTTGAGGTCCTTTTATCTGATGCACATTATCAATAAATAGGGTGAGTTCACTTTCCCGAGATCTCCTTCTTCCTCGCATAAACAAAATAAAGACAATATTGAATAGTAACAAAAATTGCTAAATAACGTGACAAAAATGTATGCATGAATAGACAAAACAATCCAAATTAAATTAAATGTAAACACTAAAAACCTTCCCAGTGACAATGCCAAAAACTTGTTGTGCCAAAATAAGTTCTAAAATTACCCAGGCTATCCTACTCGCAAGTATACGAGGTAGTTGTAGTTGATTACCTAGGGTCGTCTCTCCAGGAGATTAAATTGGTTCACTCAAATTAATCTTAAAGAAAAATAAAAAACAAAGGCAATCTTAACATTCTATGTCAATTTGTTAAGTAAAAGCTTAGAAAAAAATCACCCAATTAGACTAAAAAAAGTAAACTAATTTAACTGGAAGCAAAATGAGTTGATCAACTGATATGGAAAGCTCTTGAGAAATTAACTTCACCAATTTAATCTCCTATGCATGACTAAGATGAATTGATTAGATAATTGTCTTGTTATAATTACTATTTGCATTCTAAATTAGTTTAAATAATAAACTAAATCTAACTTTCGTATTCAACAAGTTTATTATCCAAATTAATCATGGAAACCTACTAATAATTACCCACTTAAGTTAATATATTTCTAATTCCCAACCTAAGTGTCTATAGTTTCTTTTTCCAATATTAAACGTCTTCTCTCGATCTTTCATTTAATACCTAAATGACGCAAAGGTTGGCCACACTATTACATCTAATAAGCTTAGAAACTATAGCAAATAATAAGAAAACAAAATAGTAACTTAATCATACATAGTCAACTAAACTATATTCATTAATTCCCAAGAAAAAATAAACTCATAATGGAATAAACATAAGGGCTAACAGAAGAACAAATTAATCTTAGGGCCTTTCCGTTCTTATTGAAAGATAAGGAAAAAAATTTACTATATTATCTTCCCCCTAATTCAGTAACAATATGGAATGAGATGAAAAGAATGTTTCTGGAGAAGTTCTTTCCTGCATCAAGAATAGCGAATATCATAAAGGAGATATATGGGATAATACAAATTACTAGAGAAATATTATATGAATATTGGGAAAGGTTTAAAGAGTTATGTGCCAGTTATCCACATCATCAAATTCCTGAACAACTTGTGATTCAATACTTTTTTGAAGGATTATTGCCAAAGGATCAGAGTATGGTTGATGAGATAATGGAGGAGTTTTGATAAATAAAACACCTGAGGCAGCCAGGCAATTGATATCAATTATAGTCAAGAATTCTCAACAATTTGGGACAAGGATGGATGGAGTTGTTAAGCGTATGAATGAGATAAGTAACATACACCTAAGGATAAAATTTTAGATTTAGTTGCTTTAGTTTGTGAAATGGTTATAGGTCAATTTCAAACGACAAAAGTGTGTGGAATACGCTCATTCTCTGGGCATCTTATGGATATATGTCATACATTGTAACAAGTTGTCCTTCAAGAAACTAATGCAAAAGGGGGTTTTCTTAGTCAACCTAAAAAAAATATGACCCTTATTCCAATCACTATAATCCAGGATGAAGGGACCATCTAAACTTGAGCTATGGAAATCAAGGAGGGAAACAACGATATCAACCTAATAATTTTAAACAACATCAAGCCCTTACATATGCTCATCCTCAATCTTCAAATTCTAGTACTTCTTTATATGAAATTGTTTAGGCACTTACTTCTAACATCCTACAATTTCAATAAGGAACAAGAGCAAGCCTTTAGAACTTAGCAAATTAGATCACTCAATTAGTCACCTCTGTAAGGAAATTAGAAGTGCAAGCATCAAGAAAATTACCTTCCTAAACAGTGGTGAATCCTAAGGAGAATGCGAGTGCAATGACTTTGAGAAATGGTAAGGAAATTCAATCTAGAACTTCTTTACCAATGAGGTAGACAAGGACAATGATGGAGAAAGAAGGAAGAACTTAGAACTCAAGAATAAAAAAGGTAAAAAAAAATGATTTATCTTCTTCGATATCAATTAATTCACATGTAACTCCTTTTCCTAGCAGGTTGGCTAAACCAAAAGAAGACAAACACGAAAGAGACATGCTAGAAATCTTTAAAAAGGTGGAAATCAATATACCACTTCTTGAAGCCATCAAACAAGTTCTCCAATATGAAAAATTCTTGAAAGAGTTGTGCACAAATAAAACGAAGTTGAAGAATAAGGATAAAATAATTTTAGGTAAGAATGTATCAGCCATGATAAATAGAAATTTACCAGAAAATGCAAAGATTCAGGCATGTTTATACTTCCGTATGTTACTAATAATAAGAAAATTAAGTGTTCCATGGAAGAATTAGGTGCAAATATTAATGTCATGCTATAATTAATTTACCGAGTTTTAAATCAAAATTCTTTGTAAGAAACTAATGTGATTATTCAACTAGTTGATCGTTCGTATGTACGTTTTATTGGAGTTATTAAGAATGTTTTAGTCCAAGTTAATGGTTTGGTATTTCCAGTAGATTTTTACATTTTGAAAATGGATGAGATAGTGTTGAACATTTAGCTTCGATTTTGTTAGGTAGGCCATTTATGAAGACAACCAAGACAAAAATTGATGTGGATAAGGGTACCCTTTTTGTAGAATTTGATGGAGAGATAGTAAAATTCAATATTTTCGAAGCAGTGAAATGCCTTAATTATTTCCAATTTTTCTATCATATAGATATTATGGATTTGTATATGTGGGATATGTTAATGAAGATAATGTTAAAGATGAGATAAAGCTTAAGGATAAATCGGAAGTGCACAAGCAAGTTAATGAAACTTGTGAAGTTATAGAATCATTGTTTTTAGAAAATTTGAATTATGAACTTACTATAAATCAAAAGAAAATGCCACTTTATGTTTTCAAGGCTCCAAAGATAGAATTGAAGGCCTTACCTTATCACCTAAGATATGTATATTTGGGTAATGGAGAGTCATTATCTATGATCATTTCAAAGAGGTTGACCAAAGGGCAAGAGGAAAAATTAGGAACACTAGTTAAAGAATACAAAATTGTAATCAGTTGGAATTTAGTGGACATAAAAGGCATCAACCCAACGATTTGCATGCACAGGATTCTTTTAGACGAGAATGCTAAACCAAAATGGGAACTCCAAAGAATACTCAATTTAATAATGAAAGACGTGGAAATTAAAAAGATTTTAAAACTTTTGGATGTAGTTATAATCGATCCAATCTCAGATAGTAAATGGGTAAGTCCAATGAATGTTGTGCCTAAGAAAACTGGTATGGTAGTGATACAAAACCAGAATAATGAGTTTGTATCAAAGAGGGTACAGAATGGGTACCGAATGTGCATAGAGTTTAGAAAGCTTAACTTAGCTACCAGAAAGGAACAATTCCCATTACCCTTTGTGGATCAAATGTTAGAAAGAATTACTGGTAAATCATTTTTTTCTTTTTGTATGGTTTTTTAGGTTACTTTAAATAGTAATTGGTTAAGAGGATCAAGAAAAGACTACATTCATATGTCCCTTTGGAAGAAAAGGTCATTCGGTCTCTGCAATGCTTCAAGTAGTTCCAAAGATGCATGATGAGTATATTTTTTTGGGAATATTAAGAATTGCATTGAAATATTTATGAATGATTTCACTGTTTATGGAGATTTTTTTGATGACCGTTTAAATTATTTATCTAATGTTCTTAAACGATGTATTGAAACGAATTTGGTGTTAAATTATGAAAAATGTCAAGGCATTGTTTTAGGACATATGATTTCATTTAGGGGTATAGAAGTTGATAAAGTTAAAGCATATTTAATTGTGAACTTACCTTACCCTACAAACGTTAGGAAAGTTCAACCTTTTTTGGACATGCAAGATATTACTGCAGGTTTATTAAAGATTTTTCCAAGATTGCAATACCTTTATTAAAGTTGCTACAAAAAGACATTCCATTTGACTTGGGGAATGACTGCAAGGAAGTTTTTGATAAACTTAAGGAACTATTAACAAGTATGCCTATTATTCAGCCACCAAATTAGGATCTTCCGTTTGAGATCATTTGTAATGCTAGCAATTATGTAGTGGGAGCTATTTTAGGTCAAAGGATTGAGAAACAAAGTCCTGTTATCTTCTATGCTTCGAGAACATTGGATGCTACACAGTGTAATTATTCTATAGCTAAGAAAGAGCTTTTAACAATTGTTTTTGCTTTAGATATATTTAGATCTTGTTTGTTTGGTTTAAAAGCTATTGTGTACTGTAACCATGCAACATTGAAATATCTTTTGTCAAAGAAGGAGTCTAAACCGAGGTTGATACGATGGATTCTGCTACTTCAAGAGTTTGATTTGATGATAAAGGATTGAAAAGGGTCTGATCTTGATGGGTTAGGACATTGTCGCTTGGATCCATGATTCTGCTTAACCTTAGCTAGAGAACACCTGCAAAACAACAAAAGGCACGCCGGGGTTGGTTGCCGGCAAGCCCCTCCAACGCTCAAGTCAGTATTTTTGTGAAGGTTTTGGGGGTGAGGAACAAAGAATAATAGGGTTCTAGTGTCGTACCTGTATCATGGCAAAGTAGTACCTTATATAAGGAATAGCTGCTAGGTTTAGGTCATTACGTATGCATGGGAGGTTACCACCTGCGAATGGGTCGTGGACTCGTGGACCTGAGCCTGGGCCTAGCATAGCCGACCTAACCATAAGCCCCCTACTCCTCGAGTCTGATTTAAGAGAAGGGTCGAAGGAGTATATAAGGATTGTATAGCGTGTCTTCATGGCAGCTCATGCTAGGCCCGATCGATCAATTGTCGTGATGTGATCGACCGATCAGATGTAATGACAAGGCTAATCGATCGAGAGTAATGACAATGCCGATCGATCGGCTATAGCAGTACGACAGGTCAGTCGGGCGAGTATAATGCCAGGGCCAATCGATCGGTCGTCAAGGCCTAAACAAAACGTCGGGTGTAATCATTACTGACGATTCACGCCCCTTGACAGACTGCCATAGGCATCCTTTTAATTGCTGCGCAGTTGTTAGGTGCGTCCTGTTAACTACTGTGCAGCTGTCAGGTGCGCTCTTTCAGTTGTTGCGCCGCTCCGGATTTTGAACAACCTTAATTTTCTTCAGCTCAAATCTTGCCACGTGGTCTGCGTTCGGCTAGGATTTCCTCCACGCGTCCGACGTTGGTTGGAATGTCCGTTCAGTCGATCTTCTATAAATGCTTAGGATCGACAGACTACAGATTTCGTTTACACTTATTTTGTTCTCCGGCTTCTATTCTCCTTTCATTTGCATCTTCTTGCCTGCAGTCACCGGAGTTTTCTTTCCACCATCGTCCAAATTCCAAACTTCAATCACCAAACTAGGTACGTCCTTTTTCCTCGTTTCATCCTCTAAGTTTCCTTGTTGTAATCATGTCGTCAACCAATCCTAGAGTTAGAGTTGTAATGGCGGTGCCGGAGGCGAGGGGGGTTGAGGAAGTCGCAACGAGTGACCGGAAGGATGGGTTGGTTATTGAAGAGCCACCAAAAGACAAATCGATGATTACCGTAGGGGAGTTGAATGGGTCGATCATTAGGAACAATATCCCTTCATCCTGGGGACCTAGGCTGGCCTCCGAGAACGAGCGGATCTATAGAAATCTGGGAGGGTACTTTGTTGTTTCTGATAGCTTTTTCTCGATCGGCGGTATGAAACTTCCGTATGCCCCGATCATCGATGAGGTGTGCGTCACCTACCAGTTGAGGCCGAGCCAAATTTCTCCGAATGGATGGAGATTCATTAACGGTCTGGCTTTGCTGTGCCATCAGTTCGGATGTTCCCCTTCGGTCGGTATCCTACGCCATTTTTTGAGAATGAACCAGAGCTCAAGTGCTGGGGCCGGAGTCCTTCATCTGCAATATAGAGATGCTCGCTATTGCCCGGCCGGAACAGCTTCAAAACTTCAAGCTTGGCGGACGAAGTACTTCTTCGTGAGGCCTCCGGGATCTTCCTTTGAGTCCCGGCAGTGGAGATATCCTCTAGCCGAGCAGTGGAATGACTCTTCGAGCTTGTCTCTTACTAGGGAGTAGTGGGGGGTGATCGACCGCATTAAAGAGCTCGGTCGGTACGACTTCGACCGGCTCATCATGGGGTATCATGGAGGGCCATCGATCGATGTGTTTTTACTAGACGCCCCACCACGGATTAGCGGGCTAGAAGGAGAAACTGCCCCTCCTGGTCGATCCTTTGTAATTTAACCACTTACTGCATACACAAGTACTATTTTCAATTTCTGACCTGTTTCTCTATTCGTGCAGCCATGGCAAAGCTTAGGAATTTATGCGAGTCCTCCAGTTCCCCCAAGGGTCAGCCAAAAACAAAAAAGCCGAAAACAAATAAGGGGGAGGTCAGCGCCAAAGTCGCTCGGCCAACGGTACCTGAGCTGGATGTCGCTCAATCTACTATTCCCGAGCTGTCTGCAGCACTCATTCTGGTGGCTGTCCTCGAACAGCCAGCAATGGTGACCCGGTCGGCAGGTGAGGGCCTAATGGTCATAAAGGAGGAAGAGGAAGAGGTAGAGTCACCTCTTAAGAGGAAGAAAACCGTTCGAGTTCTCGACCGACCGCCCTGCCCATCAGATAAAGACAGGGAGAAGGGAAAGGAGAAGGAAAAGGAGAAAGGCAAAAGGAAGGAGCAGGCGACCGGCTCTGGGAAGTGGGTGTCCACGATCAGTCTGGATAAGACTGCATCGACTAGGGACATCGACGTGTCCCTCCAAATTGCCCAAAAGGTTTTTCCTCCCCGGGACGAGGAGGTTTTGGATGCTCTGGATAATAAGGAGCTATTGGGTAGTCTCGTGCGCAGCTGCGCAAGGGTAACTTCCTCCTCGCTCTTTTTTTTAACAGGATTCTTCCTCCCAGGGTCTGGTGCTCTCCTTTACCACATATCAGCGCCTCAATCAGCTCGATGGAGTCTCCCGATCGCTGGACCGGGAAGTCAGGAATCTTCACGAGCAGGTTCGTGTTTTGAGGGCCAAACTCTCAGAGGCGAGGGGAGAGAGAGACTTTGCGTGAGCGTAACTTTCTTTTTTGGAAGAGGAGAAGAAATTTTTGGAGGAGGATAGGAACGTTTTAAAGGCTCAACTCACTTCAGGGGAGGAGGAGAAGAGCAGAGTGGTCGCTTCCCAGGACGAGCTGGAAAATGAGTGCTGACCGTTGCGGGAAGAAGTGCCCAACGCCAACTCGAGCGCAAAAATGGAGCATGAGCTCCATTTGAAAGTCCTCCATGACTGTCACAAAGCGGTCATGGGCAAACTGAAGGCTAAGAATAAGCTGATGGAGCTACAAGGCTCCATCAAAGGGCAAAGGATGGAGGCAATCAAGCGATGGAAAGAGCAGCACTTACACGAGGAATGTTTAGAATTTGCTTGCGATTTGGCTCTTTCCCTCCTGAGGAACTGTCATCGTGTTTGCATTTCTGACGGGTCAGAAGGTCCTTCATTCGAGGACTATGCTGAGCCGATGCTTCCCTCTGAGCTCGGCCTTTCAATTGAGGAGATGAGGGAAATAGCTGAAAGAGAACGAGAGGCATTACCGGACGAGATGCTGGACCTTAGCTCAGACGAGGAGGAGGAGCAAGCTTATGAAGGTGTCTCTTCGGTTCTTTCAGCAAATCCTGATCCTGTCCCGAGTGCTTCGCTGACCTCCTCTCCTTCCAAACAATTTTAAGCTGTTAAACTCCCAAGGCTCATCTGGTCAGACTTGTGACCAGAAAAATATAAGGAAAATAAAAATCTTATTTTTATCCTTCTTTGCCTTGTTAATTCTGTAAATGAAGCTTTAAACTATCATTAGCTTTGTATGAGAGATTGCCTTTTCGAATAGCACGTAACGAACTAGCGCGTTCGATATAGACCGATCAGTCGTTAGGTTTAAAAGAATTTGACCGAGCAATACTGAGGCCAAGCGATCCAAGATTTTGTTTTTAGAGTCGCCTGGTTCTATGATCCTGTCTTGGCAACCTGGCCGAGCGGTGTTGAGGCCGAGCGACCTAAGATTCTGTTCTTGGAGTCGCTTGGTTCTAAGATCCTGTCTTGGAAACCTGGCCGAGCGATGTAGAGGTCAAGCGACCCAAGATTATGTTCTTGGAGTCGCCTGGTTCCAAGATCCTGTCTTGGCAACCTGGCCGAGCGGTGTTGAGGCCGAGCGACCCAAGATTTTGCTCTTGGAGTCGCCTGGTTCCAAGATCCTATCTTGGTAACCTGACCGAGCGATGTAGAGGCTGAGCGATGTAGAGGCCGAGCGACCCAAGATTCTATTCTTGGAGTCACCTAGTTCCAAGATCCTGTCTTGGCAACCTGGCCGAGCGATGTAGAGGCCGAGTGACCTAAGATTCTGTTCTTGGAGTCGCCTGGTTCCAAGATCCTGCCTTGGCAACCTGGCCGAGCGATGTAGAAGCCGAACGACCCAAGATTCTATTCTTGGAGTCGTCTGGTTCCAAGATCCTGTCTTGACAACCTGACCAAGCGATGTCGATGGCGATCAACTTGTTTTTTTGTTTTATCCCATTTTGACGAGACTCTTTCTACCTAGAAACTTGAAACCCTTTATTGATGATGATTAGGGCGTGGGCCGTTAAAAAACCTGACTGACAAGGTCAGGAAAAAGGTACCCACTACAAATGTGTAAGCAGCAATAGAGTACAAGATAAAGAAATAAATAAAGCAAGATTATCTATTGATAAAACGTCTTCAGGTTTTGCGAGTTCCAAGGCCTCGGTAGAATCTTTTCATCAATGTCGCGCAGGATGAAAGAGCCATGTCTGGTCTATTTAACCACTTGATATGGTCCTTACCACACTTGTCCGAGCTTTCTGGGATGTTTCCCAGCTGCCTCGACCTTCCTTAAAACATAGTTGCCTATCTTTATGTCACTCGGCCTTACCCTTTTGTTATAAAACCTTGTTGCTTTTTGCCTAATGGCTTCTGAACGAGCAGCTGCCCTATCCTTGTCTTCACTGAGGAGCACGAGCTCTACCTTGCGGGCTTCGTTATTCCGTTCTTCTTCGTAACTTGAAACCCTCTGGTTATGCAACACCACTTCTACTGGGACTAAGGCCTCTGCCCCAAAGGTCATTTGAAACGGTGTTTCTCCTGTGGCTCCGTTCGGGGTCGCTCTATGTGCCCACAGCACTTCATCTACTTCGTCCACCCAAGTCTTACGTCCGTCTAAGCGCTTCTTGAGGGCATTCATTATCTTTTTGTTAGTGTTCTCCGCAAGACCGTTGCTTTGAGGGTGAGCCACTAAAGTCAACTGGAGCCTGATCTTCAGTCGCTGGCAGAAATCTTTGAACTTGTCATTGTCAAACTGTCGACCGTTGTCTGTAACCAAGATCATGGGCATTCCAAAACGACTCAATATGTTCTTACGTTCGAAGTTTTCCATTTTTCGCTCAGTGATAATGGCGACCGCTTCCGCTTCCACCCATTTGGTAAAGTATTCAATTGCCACTATTAAAAACTTCTTCTGCCCGGGACCAAGAGGAAAAGGTCCTAGTATATCCATTCCCTATTAAGCAAAGGGGATAGGATGGCTCACGATTTTCATCCGTTCGGTCGGCTGGTGAGACAGGTTGCTGTTTCTCTAGCAAGCCTCACATCGGTTAACTTTCTCTTGGTAGTCTTTCTTCATTGTCGGCCAGTAGTACCTTTGTCTAATCAATCTGTGAGCCAACATTCTACCTCCTAAGTGATTTTCGCACATCCCTTCGTGGACTTTAGCCATGGCTCGTTCTGCCTCTTCTTCGTTCAAACAACGCAGTAGTGGCCAGCCATAAGAGCGCTTGTACAGGGTGTCGTTAATGATCACAAACTCAGCAGCCTTTACCCTTAGCTTCCTGGCCTCCAAGGCTTCTTCTGGCTTCGTTCCCTCAAGGAGGTACTGTCTGATTGGTTCCATCCAACTCAATCGCTCGACATCTGTTTTAAGGACTTCGTTGGCTTTCTGAATGCTAGGCCGGTCTAGTCGCTGGACCAAAATGTTATTCTTCGCATTTTGATCAGAGGCTATTTTGGAAAGCGCATCTACCCGAGCATTTTGCAGCCTTTCTATCCTGCTGACCTAGTAGTCGTCAAACTTGCTGAGCTCTTGCTTCGCCAATTCCAAATATTTGGTCATGTTGTTCCCTTTGGCCTCATACTGTCCCGTGACCTGACCGACCACTATTTGGCTATCGTTGTACATCTTCAAGTGTTTCACCACCATCTCCCTTGCCAACTAAAGATCGGCTATTAGCGCTTCGTATTCCGCCTCATTATTGGATGCCTCAAACTCTAATCTGAGAGCATATTCCACCTTTTTTTCCTGGTGTGGGCTGATCAAAACCACTCCTGCTCCACATCCCTCAGCATTAGATGATCCATCAACAAATAAGCTCCAAGTAGGGTGTAGTTCATTCGAGGTAGGTTGACTCATTTCTGCTACAAAATTTGCCAATACTTAGGCTTTAATCGTCATCCGCGGCTTATAATGTATATCGAACTCCCCCAGCTCTACCGCCCATTTTACCAGCCGCTCCCAGGTTTCGGGCTTCTGAAGGCACTGCTTGAGGGGTTGGTCGGTCCATACCTCGATAGTAAGACTCTGGAAGTAGGGCCTGAGTTTTCGCGCTGCGGTTATCAATGAAAGGGCTAGCTTTTCAATGGGTGCATACCGCGTTTCTGGTCCGTTCAGCACTTTACTAACATAGTAGATCGGGAATTATTCACTACCATCCGATCGAACTAGAACTGCGCTGATCGCCCCCTCTGTGACTGCCAAATAAACAATCAGATTTTCCCCCTCAACGGGGCTCTGCAAAATGGGCGGACTGGTTAAATATTGCTTCAAGTGTTGAAATGCTCTCTCGCACTCATCCGGCCATTGAAACTGGGTTATATCTGCCTTCCTCAAAACTTTGAAGAATGAGAGGCATTTGTCTCCCATCCTAGAGACGAATCTGCTCAAAGAAACTATCCGCCCGGTCAATATCTGAACATCTTTCAAGCACCGCGGCGA
>JAOTAZ010000219.1:11932425-11956654 GCA_025629785.1 Erythroxylum oxycarpum
TGAACCTGAAAGGCTGAAACACTCAAAAAAACCTATCATATATTTGGATATAATTTATGAGGATATTAATAATAATAAATTCACTAGTTTTTACTATATTTATTATTAAGAAAAAAAAAAGAAGAAAAGGAAAAAAACTATTTTAATTTTATGTTATTAAATGTTAATCTTGAACATTGTTATTATAAGTAACAACTAATGCATAACACTCAATACGTCTACTTCAAATAGTAATTAATATGTATCAAAGTTTTTTTATCAAAGTATTAAACTATTAATAGAAAATATTCATTGACTAAAATAATATAATCATTTAGAGATTAATTAAAGAAAATAATAAGTGTAAAACACATTTATTAAGAATCCTACAATTTTAGTTTTTTAAGGCACATATATTGCTTAGATATTTATGAGATATTATGAACATTAAACAATGTTTAATAGTTTATCTCTTTTTTTCTAGTATGAATATTTTATAAAACATTGTTTAGCTTATTTTTACTTTACTTGGGTTTAACATATTAGATTAATCTTTGATGAATTTTATATGCATACTTTTATGAATAATTTGTATTTATTTTCGTCAATTATTTTTATAATTTTTTGTCATATATATTGATAAGAATAAGTTCTGGTTATCCTGATAACCGAACCTGAAAATAGGTTAACCGATCCTATAGGTTCTTTAGGTTCAGGTTTAAGTTCAGGTTCAAGCTAGTGAAATTGCCGAACCTGATATTCAAGTTCAAGTTCAGGTTATTTATAAATGGGTCAGATTACCTCACCATAAACACCCCTAATCGACACTCCAACATCCCATGAGACTAGGGGCGCTCGAAGCCTGGTGAGAGCCGGCTCGATAATTTTATTTCCAAATTAACCCCACCCTTCCCCTTATTTTTCCATTTTCGGACGCATCAAACGATGGGCATAAAAGTAAATTAAATGTTCCTAATTTCCATTGCCGATCAAAACACAGCGGGTATGAACCTTCGATTTGCAGTGTCAACACTTATTCGAAAAAATTTTCACTTTCCGAAAGCAGAAAAAGGCGCATTAAATTTTCAATCCCTGAATTTTTCCGATTCGAGTTGTCATTCCGACTCCTCTCATGGTAAATTTCGTCCATAATTTTGTATCTGAACTTTTGGCCTTTTAATTAGAATACCTTTTTGCTTTTGAATTTCAATTTTCATTTGAGTTTTAGGGTTTCTTTGTGTGTTAGGTTGAGTTCTTATATGTTGTTTGTCATGGATTCCTGCTTACTTTTCCTTTTGATGTTGATATACTTTTGGGCATGCCTTCATTGATTTCTTAACTGGTGATTTATGTGTTCATTGTTGTTTTATTAGTTTTTTGGTCAATGAACTGAATTGTTATCCCAATTATTGGAAATAGGAGAAAATGAATTAAATATTTGTGAGCTTGTGGCGGTAAAACCTGTGTAAGAGAAGCAACTGTTTTGACTATTGTGTTTTCGGATGTGAGTAATGCTGCTACCAAGTTCAAGTTTTGATGGAAAATTGAAAGAATTTAAGCTCAATATAACTTCATGTCAAAAGATCACTAAATTTCTCTCTAAAGAAGGAAACGAAATTTCACTCTAAAGAAGGAATTTAGCAAAAATAAAAATGTTGTATTTACTGATTCGCCAATGAGACAGGATCGGGCACGTTAGAGTGTTGTAACTTTTAATATGTTGCCATAAATTCTTAATCACTGCATCGAGTCATCTTTGGATGGATGCTGTGGGATTTGTCCAATTTTTATGCTATTGGTGTTTGCTTGACCGAGCTTATTTACTATGGTAATTAATGAGCAGTGATTTGCTACAATAACTCACTATTTGGACTTTAGATTGATTGTTTAGCTGATGTTTCGTTTCATTTTTATATCCTTTTTCTGTGCAAAAATGTGGAGCGCAATTCTTAATCACTGCATCGAATCATCTCTGAATTTAGTTATGGTTTCCTCTTCCTTATCATTAATTTCTTTGATTCTAATGTGAGTTATTCAATCAGAGTTCTAAGCATTCCAGAATGGTCATTGTTCCATACTTCTATCATGAGCATGAGTTTGAACATAAAAATTCAGTGATTGATCTCTTTGATTTTGAAATTGAATTTTGCATTGTGATCTAGTGGCTTTTGTTTATGCAGCTGCTTTGTCATCGTTTCATCATCCGGAGTCTCAAATTGGCCTTTTTATTTATCAGTGCTCAATTTTCTGATGCTTTATTATACTTACTGGGAATGTAATTTAGAGGATGCAAAGGGATTGATGAAATGGCAACATCTAGTAAGTTTGATCTATCTTCTGCCAGCCCAGATCGGCCAGTATATACTACTGGGCAGCGTGGATCCCACTTAGCTTCTCAATTTGACAGATCAGGTAGCTTCAGAGAAAGCATGGAGAACCCTATCTTACCTTCACTTCCAAATTTGACCAGAAGCAGCTGTATAGTAGCACAGGGAGATGTGGTAAATTTCTTCCAATGCTTGCGTTTTGATCCAAAGGTGGTGGCTTCCGAGCATAAATGTAGCCGTCAGGGGGACTTTAGACGCCACTTGAATATAGCTCTTGGTATTTCAGGCGATGATTCTCCAACTATTCCTTCAAAAGGCAAGATACCGCCGGAGGACTTCAAACGGGTAAAGGCCATTCTACGTGAAAGCATTGTCAAGGCCAGGTAATTTATTGAATATTTGTATATTGTATTATAG
Organism: Erythroxylum oxycarpum; assembly: GCA_025629785.1. NCBI lineage: Eukaryota > Viridiplantae > Streptophyta > Magnoliopsida > Malpighiales > Erythroxylaceae > Erythroxylum > Erythroxylum oxycarpum. The sequence continues at coordinate 11,935,149 of JAOTAZ010000219.1, forward strand.
TTGCAACTGGTTCATCAAAATCTTTTAAATAACAGGGAACGCATGAAAACTTTCAACGAGGCTTTATCTGTACTCAACAAATTTTTCCCAAGCATACCATCAAGAAAGAGATCTAGATCAGATGTTTTAGCTAATGAGCGGTGTACTGTCTCATTATCAAGTGATCGATCAGTTCTTGGCCCAAGCCTTACTAAGATGGGAATTCAGAACCATGCCATCAACAGCGGCAGTGAAATAGAGCCAACAAAGTTAGGAGAACGAACAAAAAATGCTGTTCCAAACAAGCGCACACGAACTTCTTTGGTGGATGTGAGGGTCTGTACCTTGTTCATGTAGTGATATTTGTTTTTCTCACTTTTGTCAGCATAGAACTTTTACTTTTAATTAGTATAAGCGCCCCATGGAGATAACTATGAGTGGTTCACCAATAAGGTTTATTCATTAAGCTGTCATGTTTCCCATTTCCTTTGCATCTTGTTGAACAGTAGATGTTCCCTAGTGTGTAGTTCTGTTCATATTTTATATCATGTACATGGGAGTCTGTTGTTACAAACTTCACGTTTTTCCCAAGCTTATTGTGCTTTCAACCTTCTTCCATCTGTTTGTCATCACCTCCTTTCTTCAAAAACTGGAAAACCATGTCAGCTGAATGATTATCGAATTTCAGAGTTGCTTTTGGTTTTATTAAATATTTCTAGTGAGTGTTGGTAGCATGTAACTGGGATGGTACATTACTCAGTTTTGTTTTGTCATAATTCAGTAGTATCATGTAGGTTAACCTTATTCTTTTCAAATTAGCAGATGATGTTTTTTCCATCTTAACTTGTTAGGAGAAATTTTGGATATAAACTCTGAAAAAGTTTGGATTTGCAGAGTAATGCTCTTGTTAGGGCATCTGCTGCCTTAGATAGAGACAGGGAAATGCCACACCTTGCAAACACTGGTGCTGTTCAAGGTGATGGTGTCGATGGTTGGGAAAAGACAAAAATGAAGAAGAAACATTCTGGGATCAAATCTGATGGGTCTCCAATTGCAGTGCCAATTAAACCCAATGATGGGCATAGGGAGTCTAAACAGGGAATGCAGCAAAGGCTTGTTTCTGATAACCGTTCAAGATTGAGTAGTGATTCCCATGGTTTCAGGTATTCTGGGAATCGTTTTTACCCTTCGCTGATGACTATTTTGAATTTACCCATTGTGTTTTGCTGTATATTTGTTTTGGAAATTTGCTATGACTATTATTGGGAGTACTTTCTCAGAGGAATTCCAGTAACAGACATCTCTTTCTATATTATAATGGATTTTTTCTTCACAAGAACTTTTATCTCTTTTGACAGAATAAACTTTAACTATCAAGTATTGAACTAGTTTACGTTTTGTTCCAGTGATATTATTCAAGGACTACTAGGAGGAATAATGTTATCTTTTTTTGATAGATATTGTTACTTTTTCTGATATTCATAGCAATATCACTTTCCTTTTTATCATTATCTTCCATTTATGTTATGAGAAATTTTAGAATATTTTGGAAATACGTGCATTTGTTCTTTTATGGTATTTTTTATTTGCTTTTCCTAGTGGCAATTTAATCAGAGTTTTTGGTCCTATTTATAGATGGATTGGATTATTAATGCCAGATATGTGTTCTGGAAAATCATTAATTTTTGGACTGATTTCATTGGTATTGATTAGGAAGGGGTAAAAGAAAGGCAATAATGACATACCTATAAGGTAAATTTTTAAACTTCATTGTTTAACAAACTATTTTTATATGGTCAAGTCTGGAGGCAATAAACAAGAAAAGAAACTCATATGTACAATGGTTTTGGTTGTATCAATTTATGGCCCTTTACGCATAAAACAGGCCCCTTATTTTACTATTTGTTTAATGGTTTACAAATATCAAGACATGATTGTGACCTGCGAGCTTGGAATTAAGCGCTTCCCAATGCCAGAATCATCCTTTTCACTTTTGGTTGCCCTAGAGTGCAACAGAATATTAAGAAGTTTCTACTGAATATGTGTTTGTTATGTCTTCTTGCAGAGAGTATGAATTCATAGATTCTTATAAACTGATTGCGTAGCATGCCCTTGACTAGACTTGTGAAAAATGAAATAACTTCCATGATAATTTTATTTATTTGAAGCAACCCTTTATGTTAGGTTCTCACTGTCAAATATCTTTTCAGATATGCTTATGCTTACTTGAATCTTAGATTTTTTTTTTTTATTGAGATATTCGTTACAGTTGCTCTATATATATGATCTCCTATTTTGAGGCAATTTATCTTGCTGTAGGCCAGGAGTTGCTAATGATGCTGTTGGAGTTGCAAAATCAGATAATCTTTCTCAGCTTACTGGCGTGAGTGCTAGGCCATCCCTCCCGAGGACTGATCTGGAAAATGATTCCCATCTCAGTGACAGGAGGGAACGGCCTGTTAGTTTAGATAAGGAAAGGGGGAACTTCAGAGCTGTTAATAAGTATGCATAAGTTGACTTTTGTGAGCGCTTGGTTGTTGTGGTTTTATCCTATTTTCATTGTGATATTGTTATTTCTATAATCCTTCTTGAAGCTTTCCCCATGTCTAGGTCATATTGGACATATTTCTGCGTATGTACAATTTCTCCTTATTCTTGGATTATAGTGTTGATTGTCTTGAACTGCGTTCTCGTATGAGCATTTTTTTTTTTTTTGATGCAATGTAAATATATGAATTGCACAAAAGAATGAATGTACAAAAATCAGAGGGGCATACCCCAAGATAATGTGTTCTCCACTGTCGCCTTCCAAAAGAAGAACGATCACACTAGTAAATCACAAAATTAAAGATTCACAGAAACCCATTCCAGGACTACTAATAAGGACTCCATTGGGTAATGAAGCTACAAAAGAAACCAACAACCCAAATACAAGCAGGAATCGTAGGAAAGGGTCGTCTAGAAGTTGCAAGCATCACCAAGACAAGCACCATATCCCAAAGCAACCAGAGAGAAGCTGCACACAGCACATAGAATGTGTCGCCAGCATGTCGGACCAAGGGCAAGCTAAGGGGAGCATCAGCCAACCTACACAAGTGTACCAGAATATACACCACACAGCCCACGCAATCCCAAGACACCCCAACAGCAGAAGCCTCACAACACAAAGCAGCCGAAGCATGATCTAATATCCATAGGCAACCAACATCACATACTAATTACGCACAATGTACCCGTAGATAGTACAGCAAGGTGAAACAAATGACAGAGGGCTATACAACCAAAAGTCAAAAAGTAATACGGTTAGGAGGATATAAACGGTATAAGATGTTGTACATGATGATTTTCACTCTCCGAACTACCTCCGAGCTAGGAATGGAGGCAGACTCCATCTGGATCAAATTACGGGTCCTCCATATCATATACGTTGTGCACATAAGACCCAATCTGGCAGCCTTGCTTTCAAACCCGCCCCGGTGCACTCCTTCTGAATCCACCGAACGGCCCTGCTTAGGGTAGACATTGAACGGGTCAACCCAAGCCACAATCTAATAGCACGCCAAATGCTTCCAGTATAAGGACATTTGAAGAATAAGTGATCAACAGTTTCAAGTTCAGCATGGCAGAAGACACAAGTTCTATCAATGGCTAAGAATTGAAGGTTATCCTTCGTTGGCAGGCGATTCCAAAGACTGAGCCAGGTGATAAAGGAAAATTTGGGAGGGATATAATTCCGCCATATAAAAGACATCCAGGGTTTGCGAACATTCAAGGGTCTCAGAAGTTGTAAATCTTTTGGGATGATAACTCACCATTCACACACAGTCGTTGCAAACCGCCCACGACCATTGTGGGCCCTCCCATCTTGCTCACCAAGTGATCTCGAATTAGTGCTAGTTTCTTCAGTAACGGGGGGTCACGGGGGTTCGGAGACCACTCCCATATTTCAGTATGAGCATATTTCTTTATTCTTTTAATAGGCTTTGTCAGCTTAGGTGTTAACAATTCCCTTATCCCCATAATATCCAGGTCAAATGTTGGTGAGGATTTTAATTCTGCTAGTCCTACATCAACCGCAAAAATGAACGCAATTATTCGGGCTCCACGATCGGGTTCGGGCATCACACCCAAGTTGTCACCAATAGTCCATAGAGCTAGTACTTCAAATGATTGGGAACTTCCTCATTGTACTAACAAGCCTCCTGCTGTTGGAGCTAACAGTCACAAACGTACTGCTTCAGCTCGCTCTTCATCACCACCTGTTGCCCAATGGGCTGGTCAGAGACCGCAGAAGATTTCCCGTACTGCCAGAAGAACTAATTTGATTCCAATCATTTCAAACAATTATGAGAGTCCTGTTTTGGATAGTGTGTCTGATGTTTCAGTTAATGAAGTTGGGATGGGATCTACCAGGCGTTTAACTGGTAATTCTCCTCAACAAGTTAAATCAAAAGGTGAACTTTTATCTTCAGCAGCGTTATCTGAAAGTGAAGAATCTGGGACTCCTGAAATCAAGTCTAAAGACAAGGAGAAAAAGTCCGATGAGATAGATGAGAATGCCGAACAGAATGTCCAAAAGGTTTCAGCTTTGGGCCTGTCATCAAGAAAGAATAAGCTGGTTAGTGCAGATGATCTTATAGATGGTGTACGAAGGCAGGGGAGGTCTGGGCGCGGCTTTATATCTGCAAGATCTCTTGTGCGTACAGGGGGAGAGAAGCTTGGCAACATGGGAACAGCAAAGCAGCTTAGAAGTGCCAGACTCTGTTTTGATATAAATGAAAGGTTAGTTGTTTTTCTAGTTACCAATAGTTTTTATCCTGAAGTTACTGTGATTTGAAATCTGACAATCTCATGAATATTTTACCCAGTAAAGCAGGTCGACCACCAACAAGAAAACTCTCTGATCGCAAGGCATATACACGTCAAAAACATGCTACAGTAAACACCTCAACAGATTTTCTTGGTAGTTTTTCTTTAATGCCTTCATGAGAAATTTTCTGGATCTCTAAGCATTTGATCTTATCTAGTCCAGTTCATTTATTCTCCATTTCTTTTGTCAAAACATTTTAGCTGGTTCAGATGATGGAAAGGAGGAGCTATTGGCTGCTGCGAGTTTTGTTATTAATCCTGGTATGTTTTCCACCATTTCCTTTGTTTCCAAAGTTAATTTTCCTTCTGTTAAACTTGATATGATCTTTGCTGCAGCTCATGCTTTTTCAAGCTTATTTTGGAAGCAAATGGAGCGATTCTTTGGTTTTATATCTGATAAAGACTTCACTTACTTGAATCAACAGGTCTAACCTTTTGTTTTTCTATTAACCATTCTCCAATATTTGAAAGGATAATCACATAACTGATATAGACAAGAGTCTCTTTTAGCTACCATGTTCCAGGAGTTTTATCTGTCATTCAACAAAGATTTTAAGTTGTTCACTCCAATATCAATGCAAGTTTCTTCTTATGTAAATATCTGAAGTTTGTCACTGATTGAAATAACAGGACACAAAGGTTGAGTATGCTGAAACAAGGAGTTCTGAACTTGAACAGTTCATGCTTGGAGGACTGCACATTACTCCTTGTCAAAGACTGTTAGCCGCAATTATTCCAGAGGAAGAATCTACCAACACAAATGGAAATGTGGAATTTGATGGAAATGGAGCTAGATTTGAACTGGATGGAGAGTTAGGGACAGATGGTTTAGACCATTTAGTAAACATTAATTATTTTGGACGTTCTATATATAACAATTATAATAAGATCACCGCAGTGGCAGAAGCTGACGAGGCGGACATTGTTATTATGCCTAAATTTAGCCATTCTACAAATGGCATCTTTGAACAATCATCAATGTCGAATCTGGCCTGCCCAGAACTGGAGTATGATAATATGCAAATGAATGATAGACTTCTCCTGGAAGTTCAAAGTATTGGACTTTTCCCACAGTCAGTGGTAGGTTTCTTTCATCTGAACTCTCTTGTTGTAGTGTGCATGTTCCTTTTGTGCTTTACAAGTGATACAGTGGCTTCAGGATTTTCAGTTTTTACATTTGTTCCACATACAAAATGTGGTCAAGATATGTATTATCTCATAATATTACAATCTGATTGTAATCAGATTCTATAGATTAGATATCAGTATCTTAGAGATATTCTAGGATTATCTTCCTTTATCGGTATATATTATCTAGCCTATTCTGTACTCCTATCCGTGTATATATTTACTGCATTCACTAAGTAATGGAATATAGAGAAAATCAGCTCTTATTCACATGGTATCAGAGCCACGTGAAAGAGATAGTAAAACCGAGGAGTCAGCCTCGATAAGTCAAGAAATGACGACAAACCCAAACCGTACTGGAGGTTAGTCATCAATGACCTCTGGTCTTGAAGGAGTTTCAGTTGTTATTGTCTCTGAACAATTGAATGGAACAAACTATCGGGAGTGGGCTCAAGCTATGAAACTCGTCATTGGAGGACGCGGGAAGCTGAGCTTTATTGTCGGAGATGGGAACCTTCCAGACCCAACAAACTCACAAGTTGCACGATAGTGGGAGATAGATAACCCCATGGTCATGGCTTATCAACGCCATGATACCATTGATCAAACACGCCTTTATTTTTCTGTCAACAGCTCGAGAAATCTGGGAAGGGGTGCGACAATCATACTCTGATGGAGAGGATGCATCATGAATCTACGAGATAAAAACAAAGTTGTGGAAAATGAAGCAAGGTGACAGAGAAGTTACAGAATATTGGGTCGAAATGGTAGCATTATGGCAAGGACTTGACCTTCTATCAGATGAAGAGTGGAGGTACAAGGAAGATGCTGTGATGTACAACCAGAAAATTGAAAAGGAGAGTTTTTGAATTTTGGGCTAGCCTCAACAAAAAAATTGGATGATGTCCATGGAAGAATCCTAAGTAGAGTGCCTCTACCTACAGCTGAAGAAGTTTTTTCTAAAGTTAGGAGGGAAACAACAAGGAGAAAAATCATGCTAAAAGAGGAGCCAAAAGAAGAACAAAATGTATCTTCAGTACCCACTAATGAAGCTTCTGCACTAATGTCCCGTGGTGAATCTAGTAAGAAGGGTCATAAGAAGTGGTGTGATCATTGTAAACAAAGTGGTCACACCAAAGACACATGCTGGGACATCGATGGAAAGCTTCCAGACTGGAAACCAAAAAAAGGGGAAAAAAAACCGAGGCTACCAAGTATCTAGTGAAGGGGAACAAAAAAATTTGAAGATAATTAGAAGCAACAAGGAGGTGAACTAAATATTTCACTAGGGAAACTTTTTTTTTTTTTGAGAAATCACTAAGGAAACTATTGGAAATACTAAAGAATCTCCAAAATGACTGCAACCAACAGAAGGCAAGCACGGTTGCTAATGCTACTATGAGAGGTAATGTCATAAAAGTTTTTTTTATCTTCATGCGGTAGGAAGAAATGGATAGTTGATTATGGAGCATCAGACCATATGACAGATGATTATAACCTGTTTCATTCATGTTTTCCTTGTGTTGTACATGAAAAGGTGGTGATTCTTCTTCAGTTACAGGAAAAGGAGATATCAAAGTAACAGATTCTATGAAACTAAATTATGTTCTACATGTTCCTAATCTAGAATGTAACCTTCTTCCAGTCAGTAAGTTGACAAGAGAAGCTAATTGTAATGCTTATTTTTTTCCTACTCATTGTGTTATATAGGACCTGTCATTGGAGAAGATGATTGGTAGTGCTAAAGAGGTAGATGGATGAAGATGAAGAAAGTCATTCTACTCCTTATAGCTTAGGTAATAGTGTGATTGTTCCTAAGACTGATAAACTATTGTTAAGGACTAAGTGGTTAGGTCATCCAAACTTCCAGTATATGTTACGGTTGTTTCCAAACATTTCAATAAATAAAGATCTTTGTGTTCAATGTGACACTTGTGAATTTGCTAAGCATCAAAAGCTCTTTTACAAGGTCTAAATACAAACCCACAAAAACTTTTTCACTTATTCATAGTGATCTTTGGGGCGCTTCTCGTGTTCCTAATAGAACCAATTCAAAGTGGTTCATTACATTCATTGATGACCATACCAATTTGTGTTGGGTGTTTCTTTTGAAGGATAAAACTGAAACCTCTACCGTGTTCATCAACATTTATCAAATGATAAAAAATCAATTCCAAACTGGTATCCAAGTCCTTCATATTGATGATGGTACTGAATATTTTAATCAACATCTTCATACATTCTTCAAAAAACATGGAATTGTCCACAAAAGTACTTGTGTCAATAGTCCTCAACAAAATGGGGTTGCTGAGCGGAAAAATAGACACCTTCTTAAAGTAGCTAGGGCCTTGATGTTTACTAGCAATGTTCCAAAAAAAATTTTTGGGGATGCTATTCTTATTGCAACCTACCTTATTAATAGAATGCCTAGTTGTGTTCTTTCTTTCAAAACACCATTTCAGGTCTTAAAACTAACCTTCCTTTAAAAGTTTTTGGGTGTACAACCTTTATTCACAATTTTTCACACAACAAACTTGATCCAAGAGCCCAAAAATGTTTGTTTATGGGTTATTCTGCTACACAAAAAGGGTATAAATGCTATGATCCTATATCAAAAAGGTTGTTTGTTAGTTGTGATGTCTCTTTTTTTGAGACAGATTCATTCTATCCCAAGTCTTCGATTCAGGGGAAGTATTAGAGTGAGTTTGGTGGGTGATGAATCTTAGCCTGAACCTATTCCTGAACCTATCCCAATTCCGATGTCATCTCCTATAGAGACAAATCCTAATACAGAAGTTGATATATTTGATCATCCACTCAAGGTGAACTCTCGGAAGAAGAAAGCAAGTAGTACACTTCCTATGCTTGAAGCTATACCAATCTTTGAACCAGTGCAGGTCCCAAATGAAGAAGTTCAGAGTAGTATGGATCAAGAAGACAACACAGATTTAGAACTGCCAGTTGCCTTACGGAAGAAATCTAGATCATTTACTATGCACCTGATTGAGAGGTTTGTTTCTTATGATGCTCTATCTTCCCAATACAAAGTGTTTATTGCTAATCTGGACAAAATTGACATGCCAAGAAATATTCAAGAAGCTCTTAAAAGTTCCAGAATGGAGAGAAACTTTTGAAGAGATAAGAGCACTTTAAAAGAATGAAACGTGGGAAGAATTTGATTTGCCAAAAGGAAAGAAACCTGTGGGGTTTAGGTGGATATTCACAATCAAATATAGGGTTGATGGTTCCATCGAGAGGTATAAAGCGAGATTGGAAGCAAAGGGCTATACTCAGATCTATAGGATGGACTACAAGGAGACATTTGCACCTGTGGCCAAGTTAAATACTATCAGACTATTGCTATCTGTAGTTGCTAATTTCGACTGGTCACTTCAACAACTTGATATTAAAAATGCCTTCTTGAATGGCAAACTAAAGGAAGAAGTGTACATGAAACTTCTTCCAGGGTTTGATGAGGAAGGAGGGAACAGAGTATACAGACTAAGAAAATCCCTATATGGGCTGAAACTATCACCACGAACTTGGTTTGAAAGATTTGCTAAAGTCTTAAACACAGAAGGATACACACAAGCTCAGTCAGATCATACAATGTTTTTTAGAATTAGACAAGGTAAGAAGACAATTTTAATTGTGTATGCAGATGATATTGTCATAACTGGTGATGATGCGGAGGAAATTACGAGGCTCAAGACAGCCTTAAGGAAATAATTTGAAGTTAAAGATTTAGGAGAAATGAAGTATTTTATTGGCATGGAAGTAGCAAGATCAAAGAAAGGGATTTACATCTCACAAAGGAAATATATTCTTGATCTCTGGAGAGAGACTGGAATGTTAGGATGTAAATCAAGTACCACTCCTATTAACAGTACAAAATTTGAGGATGAAGAGGATAAACTTGTTAACTGTGAAGAATACCAAACACTAGTGGGAAGACTGATTTGTTTGTCTCATACTAGACTAGATATTGCTTTTGTCGTGAGTGTTGTTCGTCGATACATGCATGCACCAAGGAGGAAGCATTTTGAGGCAGTTTGTAAGATCCTATGGTTTTTAAAGGGTACTTCTGGAAAAGGATTATTATTCAACAAGGGAGATCAAAGAATAATCGGAATATATACTGATTCAGATTGGGCAAGTGGAGAAGAGGATAGACGATCAACCACTGGGTATTGCACTTTTGTGTGGGGAAATTTGGTCACGTGGCAAAGTAAGAGGCAAAAGGTGGTAGCCAAGAGTAGTGCTGAAGTTGAATTAAGAGCTGCTGCAAAAGGGATTTGTGAAAGTCTCTGGTTAAAAAGAGTGTTGACAGAATTGGGAATCAATTTTGAGACATCTATAAAACATTATTGTGATACCAAGGCTGCCCTAAGCATGGCACACAATCCAGTCCACCATGAGATAACAAAGCATGTTGAAGTTGCTCGACATTTTATCAAGTAGAAGATAGAAGATGGAACAATATGCCTAACTTATGTCCCAACAAAAAAGCAGGCAGCTAATGTTTTTATCAAAGGACTTCAAAGACAAGTGTTTGAAGAATGTATTAGCAAGTTGGACATGATTGATATCTATGATCCAACTTGAGGGGGAGTGTGGTCAAGATATGTATTATCTCATAATATTACAATCTGATTGTAATCAGATTCTATATATTAGATATCAGTATCTTAGAGATATTCTAGGATTATCTTCCTGTATCTATATAGATTATCTAGCCTATTCTGTACTCCTATCGGTGTATATATTTACTTCGTTCACTAAGTAATGGAATATAGAGAAAATCAGCTCTTATTCACACAAAATCATGAGGATATCTACAAATTTATTTTAGTGAGTTTGGATTCTTCTTTATCCAGGCTGACTTGCAGATGGAGGATGAAGGCATATTTGATGATATCAATAAATTAGAAGAGAAGTACCAGGCACAGGTATTCTTTTATTTAACTGCAGAATCTTTGATGCAAACATACTTGAATCGATTACCAAATTTGTTTCCCCATCTTTTTAACTTTTCACTGACGGTTTCTCCTCTGTCATAGGATATAGTGCAGAACCCTTTAACTTTTTCCAGTCATACCCAGTGGACATTTATTAGAAAGCGGAAACTTATAATGTTCAGGATGCAGAATAAGATAGGACTATAATTTTCCACTTTGGCATGGATTTATTTTTCTAACAGCTTGTCTCTTTATTTTTCCTTTGTACTCACAATAGGTTTTGAAGAAGAAAGCTCTGCAAGAAAAATTACTGAACTCTGCCTTGGAAACAAAAGTACAACAAGAAAAGTAATAAACTTTGCTTCTACTTGAGATTCAAAACATCCTGTGTATGCTTTAAACTTTTCTGGATTGTGTACTCACAATGGTCCATGTTATACAGGGCATTTGAACAGCGTGCTTATGACAAACTCATCACAATTGCTTATGATAAGTATATGGTATTTTCTTTCTCTGCATTATTTTCTCTCTCTCTTTTCAGGTTTGATGTGATTATTTTAGTTTCATTATTATGGTGCTGCAAACTCCAGGCTGCAATACCTCTTTTTTGGCAAGGAAGGAAACTTTATATAACTACTTAAGGGCATTCTCTGACGGACCCTCTTTTAAATAACTATCATGTAGAAGTGAATGCTCATGTAGATTTACTGAAGTATTGTCTGCTACTATAAACATGAAACAACCATCTTCTTTCAATGCGCTCTTCTGCCACTCCTTATTAGTAATGTGCTTGTAATTGTTATTCCCCTCTATTAATGTCTAATTATTTTGATGCTCATTTTCCAAAATTTTAACATAGTAATACAGATTGTCGGGCGCCTTTTGTTTTGTCAGTGGTTATATTGTTGGATACAATCACACATTCACACTGTAACTGCTGTTAGATGTGCTCTTTAGGTGGTTAATTAACTTGTAGAAACTTCCTTTGATAGTCTTGTCGAAGGTCTCATGCTGCTGGTGGGAAGGGTTCCAGTAACAAGATGGCCAAGCAAGCTGCCTTGGCATTTGTTAAACGCATATTAGAATATTGTCATAGATTTGAAGATACTGGCAAGAGCTGCTTCAGTGACCAGCTATACAGGGATATGTTTCTTTCTGGCCTCAATTATGGACAGGCAGCAGATGCTCATAGTGATGGAGAATCAGTGAAATTATATTCTAACAACTCAACCCAATCTTTTGACGCTAGAGTTTCAGGTACTTTTCCAGACATGCTGCAACTCACTTCTATATTGGCGTAGGGTGCCTTTAATTTCTTTCTCTGGGGAACTTTATGATCTTTATATCTTCTTTTTAGCTATTTTGTGTTCTTAAAATTTCTTGTGAATAATTAATTTTTGGCTTTTCTTCCCCCATTTTCATTTTTGTTTTCCAGCTTCCTTGGGTTCACAGCCAAGTCCTCGAAATTCACGTTTGAGTATGAATGGAGAAAGTTACGATCCTAATTCTCTTGATATGCTTCATCCTGTAAATCACTTATCTGAACAAACTAATGGTAAAGAAGATGGATGGTTGAGCAGGGGGGAAAAGAGGGAACTGTTACTTGATGTTGGAAATGCTGGTAATTCAAGGATTCTAGCAGGAATTGGAGGTTCTCTATCAAACAGTACAAAAGGGAAGAGGAGCGAGAGAGACAGGGAAGGAAAAGGGCACAACAGAGAGCCTTTGTCTATTAATGGAGCTAATAAAATTGGTCGTCCATCATCATCTAATGCTAAGGGAGAAAGGAAATCCAAAACAAAACCCAAGCAGAAAATAACCCAATTATCTGTTTCCGTTAATGGACTTCTGGGTAAGATGTCGGAGCAGCCTAAACCTGCATTGGTTTCCGAGTCAAAGTCTAGAGAAATGGCTAAAGATGGCAATGCAAAAGAAAAAGATGGGCTTACCATGGATGTGCTTGACGCTGAGGCCATTGATTTGTCCAGCCTACCAGAAATCGATGAGCAGGATCTAGGTTCCTGGTTGAACATTGATGATGATGGATTACCGGACCATGATGACTTCATGGGACTTGAAATTCCAATGGATGACCTTTCAGATTTGAATATGATGGTCTGAAGGCTCCCTGTATAGTCTTGTTTATTATATACCATTTGACAACTAAAAGAAAATCACTCTTATCATGAAATGACCCGTTACATGGTTCACGCGGCTGCTGGTTCACAAGTAGGTCATATAGATTTATTGTAGACTTTACAAAAATTTTCAAGTGAAACTCCAGATGCAACAACTTTTTGTCACTGTATAACGTTGGTAATTTTGACTGCAAAGATCCTCTCCAAAGGTATAAATTAGTTTGCCTTAGTGTTTACATCTTAGCAACACATGTATCCTCCCTGTAGGTTCAAAAATCAGAGATCAACGCCTTCTTGTACATACATTTTATATCTTCAATAAAATTAGCTTTTCATTCGGTATCATTTATCTTCAGTTGATTTATATAAGATGTATCTCCATATATTTTTATTTTATCTCGTGTTGCTACATTACAAGATGTGATTATCAAAACTGCTCTTTTGCTGGGTCTTTTTCATATTTACATTCACTCTTCTTGCAGTCCAAAGGTTTGTTTATGTTGTGTCAAGTTGACTTGTAGTAATTTTTTTTCCCGGCTGCAACATTTTCTCCTCTGGTTAAAGTTTCATTTCAGAGTTGAAGCATGCACGAGTCAAGATGATGATCTATATCCTAACAGGTTCGTTAATGAAACCTCTGTGTGTTGTGATTGATAGGTTCAAGAACTTATTTATTCTCTCTTTTTTAACTAGTATTATGGTTTCTGCTCGAATATTATCAGGAAGCAGACGTTTCCAGTGGTTTCTTTTTCAGTATTTCATTGTTCCCTCTGAATTGCTTCTACAGTCTAATCACTTAGCTTCAGTCAAAACCACTGAGGTAAGTCTAATATGCTTACATGGTGGTCATAAGTACAAAATATTAAGCTTGTTAATGTTGGTGAAGTATTCAGTCTTCTTTTTCTGTGGCTTCTTTTTATTTTCTTTTCCATTTTGTATTTCTCTTCAACGTGATGTTGCATAGAAATTCTAAGAGTAGCTGCCTAGATTTCAAGGTGCATGCTTGAAATCTGTGATTTTAGCTTGAAGATCAACGACTTTGTGAAGTTGGCTGCTTGAGTGGCGGTTTACGTGCTCAAGTTTTAAGTTGATGGAAACTTTTTAACTTTACCTAAATCGCTTTACCTACTTTAACCTGAAGTTATGAATCTCTGCATAAAATTTTGACCCGAGGACTATAATTCAAACTTTTACATCAGCCTTCCCAAGTTTTTTATCTCTCTCTTCAAATATTAGTAATTGATAAAGTTGCTCCTTTGTGATTATAAGATCACAAATTTAAGTCATAGAAACGGTCTCTTTAGAAAAATACAAAAAGAAGTCTTGAGTATATTAATGACCCTCCTTAAACTTCCACAAAATAAGGAACTTTATGTACTAAGTACGTTACTTTTTTTTCCCTTATAATTAAGGCTTAAAATGTAATTGCATAAATGTATTAAACCATCGTCCTTCCTCTTTAGTTTACCAATCCACTTTTGCTTAATGACCCTCCCTAGATCTACACAAAATAAGAAACTTTGTGTAATGAATACGTTGCTTTTCTTTTTCTTGTAATTAAGGCTTAAAATGTAATTGCATAAATTTATTAAAACATCGTCCTACCTCTTTGGTCTACCAATCCACTTCTGTTTCTGTTTTTTCTTATTTACTAATGAGTTTCTAGGCATTATCTGCACCTTCTCATATTATTCTGAACGTTTTGGTTACTTGATTTTAGTTTTTTTTTTTTGGTGCATGACTTGCTTATGTATTAAAAATCCCAGTTACAAGGAGCTTCTTTGTTCTCAAACCCTAGACCTTATAATCTCAGGGATGAGAGCATCCTCCTGTGCTCCTCTTAATTCAAGCGCACAGTATTTCTAGCTACACAAGTGCATATCTGTTTTCTAGCTGATAAAAGTAAATTCACTGGACTTGGTTGCACACGAGTCAATTGTTTCTCATGCCTAGATGTAATTTTAACCAATGCAATGATTTCTAAGTTTCTTGACTAATGTGTTTTTTGGCATGGGATCGCCTGAGCTGTTCAACATGTTCTAAACTCATTTGTGCCGTTTAATCTGTTCCAATCTTGTTCTGATGGTTTTTATCCACACATTATGGGATCACCTTTGCCGTTGAAGTTGTTCCAATCCCACACAAATGTGTGGATAAAATTTAATAAAACAGAATTTGAACAAGTTTATTAAAACAGAAGATTTGTTCACGTGTTTTTTATTGTAGAAAATCTTTGATAAAAAATATCAAACATATTTAGTAAACAACAATTACTATAACAATATCTAATAGAAATTTTGTTGAAGTGCGAAATTTAGAGAGGTTTAGTAGTGCGCAACTTTATCTCTAAATAATAGCTAGGTTGTTTCCACTATAAATAACTACTATTTTTGTTAAATAAAATTAATTTAATTCTATTATATAAATAACTTAATTGTTTATGGTTTAAATATGAAAAAGCAGGGATGTTATTTTGTATTTGTCAATCTGGTCATATAAATTTAAGACTTTTCCGTATCAACTTTAGCCATAAAACAAAGCCTAGCTTTTAAGAACTTGTTTAATGGTCTTTTCATGTAACAATATTATGAATTTAAATCCTGTTGAGCTAATATAAATTTCCTTCTTTCGGTTTAATATTTATAATTGTTACTGACCAATTCGAAAATACATTTATGTGAACAGAAGTTTGGGCACAAAATGACGTGTCAGTGCAACGAACCCAACCGATTCTTGAGTTGAAATTCTCTGCCCCCTTCTTTTGGTCTTATCTTGTCCCTTTTTAATTCAAGTCATCCATTTATGTGGTTCCCATATAAATAAATGGCTTGGATTAAAAAGGGACAAGATAGGTCTAGAGTAAGAGACCAGAGGATTTGGTCTCCAATTCTCCCAATTACAAACGTCTTGTCTCCTGACTTTGATCACCGACCTTTATGTAGGCTAGTCTTTTGTGTGGTGTCTTCTCACTGGCCAATGTGGCATTTATTAGATTGATACTAAAATTTAGTGCCTTGAGTGACATGTTGAAGACATCAATTTGGTTTTGCTTGAATGTATGCATGTATTTGTAATGTATAAACCTTGTCCAATAATGTTATTACTCGTTTGCTTTTCACTACTAAAACAATAATGATTAGGAAATAGGGTCTACCATTGGTTTATAATTTCAAAATTGTATAGAGATATCAAAATCGGGCCAGCTCGATTTTGGCCCAAATTGATCGAATTATAGACGGGTCACAGGCTGACTATAGTTAGCCTAACCAGGCCAAGGACTGAAGTCAGGTTGACCATAGTCAAACCGACCAATTAACATCTCTAAAATTGTGTCTAATCATCTAGTTATTTTGCAATATTTCAAATATTTTAAGAAGATATGAAAACCAATTGATTTTTAAGATATTATTAAAACATCTTCTCTTTCAAAGCTTTTTCACCGTCCCCTCCAGATAATATGTTTATCCCGCATTACATTATAATTTATTTTATTGTTATTACAACCCTCGTTCAACATATTAAAACTAATTATTTTGAAGAATTTAAAATAAAAACTTTATACAATATAAATTATAAATATTGATTAAGATTTTGAAGTCAAAATTGTTGAAAAATCAGGACAACATCTTATTTCGATCGTAGCAGAAAAATTATAATTTTTCCTTCCTGTTTTGATTTTTCAAAAAACAAGATCACTTTAATTCTATAAAATGATTAATACATAAATTATAATAAAGTGAAATTCTAATTCGTACCTTATTTTAAAGCTTGATCATTTTCTTTTGATACCCTTTTTACCGTTTTCGAAATTGGTCTATCATATCCCTTCAACAGTTTTCGAAATCGATCTATCTCAACTACTATAACTGCAAAAGTGTCCGACATCTAACGACATTGATAGAACAAGTTGAAATAACTTTGTAACTCTTACAAAGAGGGTTAAAGCAAGAAGTGCTAGCTCACTTAGAACTTAAGTCTATTTAGGGATGACAAAAGGTGCCAGGCCAACCGGCTCAGCCCGATCGAGCCTCGAGCTTCCAATCCTCGGGCTGGGCTAGGGCTTGAGGACGTCATTTTGATTTTTTCAAAAAAATAAATTTGGGTCAAGCTCTGACAAGGCAACTTCTGGATTAAGTTAGCTCCTGCTCGACCCATTGTCATCCCTAAGCCTATTTATAATACATTATAGGCATTTTAGTAACTAATTTGAAATTAAATTATAATTTCAATTAAACTTTAATTAAATTACAAATAAATCTAATTAAATTGCAATTATACCCAAATAAGATCCAATATCTAATATTGATTCTTATTTATTAAATATCTCCTATTTAATTATAAAGCTTTAAATTTTACAATCAATTTCAAATTGGTTAAAATTTCTTTGTTCTCTTTAACTCATTTTTCATATGTGACTCATTAAGTTCTAAATATATTAGCAATGATTATAAATTATAAATTATAAATATATTTTATTATTAGAATTAGATAAATTAAAACTCCTTTTAATTTGTTTTTAATTCTCCAATTAAATAATTGATAATTATAAATCAAGATTGGCTTCTCGTAATACATTATGACTATCAAAATATTTAGAAATGTCAAAATAGTTTTGACTAATCTTTTCATGCATAATTTTAATTTAATTCTTTCATCATATAATGTTCCAATTAAACATAGAGTATAAAATTAATGTTTACTCTATTTTGAGTACAATCATATTAGTTCTCTACCATTAGCTATTAATTTAATTAATCACATTTGTAAAATATTTACAAAATGTTATTCCATCTTGGTCAATGATTTCACAAAGCATCTTAACATTTTTTCTAATTACTTTAGGGTGATGAATCATATCTTGATCACTCAACTATCTCTATATAATTCATGTTACATTCAATGACTACTAACTGAACTACTTATAATTAGAATAGGTAATAAGTAATATTAAAACATATCAATCCATATACAAAATAACCTCGGAGACCTTAAATTAAAGAATCACTTACACAATCATCACAATTAGAATTTTCCTAGACATACAAGTAATATTTCAAAGAGATTTTTCATATGGGGCAGCTCAATAAACTTGTTTTCTAACAAGCACCCACATGTTGTTTTAAGTATCGTCATACTTTAGTCTATTAGATTGACAACTTTATCATAAGGAAAAGCATAAAATGTGCTAATCTTTTTACATTCTATTAATGCCTAGCTTTAATAAAATAATGACTAAGAATAATTTAAAGATAATATATACATGCGATATGAATCTCATAATTATAATCTTCCTATAATTTCATTGGCAATTTATAATTATTCATTGGATTTTATCTTATACATCTAAATATGTACAAGATAAATAATAACTTAAAATTATTTTTTCATTAAACAACAATCAACTAATTGACTATAGGACATAAACTCTCAAAACATAATTTAATTTTATAATATTAATTCTCTTAAGTTATAATGAAACAATTAAAATTATTCCTTTAGAACTAATTTCATAACTGAAGGGGCTGTTTGTTTTCTTTTTTTGAAGGTTTTTTGTTGTGGTTTTTGTATATTCAAAAACGACTCTTAAAATCGTGTTTGGTTAAACACGTTTGTATATTTCGTTTTTTTAAAAAAAATGGAAACCATTTTATGAAAAAGTAAAAATAACGTTTTGTGATTTTTGAAAGCAAGTTTTCATCTATTTTGAAACGTTTTTTTACAAAACATTCTCTCCTCCATGTCGACTTCATATTCTGCGTCTTCACTGGTGTTGCAATATCTCCAGGTTTGTTTTCATATCTATTTGTTGCTTCTGTGATTTCTCTTATCTCTCTTGTCCATAATATCATAACCATCATACTTCTTGCTAACTATCAATACTACTTTCTTGTTTTCTCTTTGTGTTACTCTGAGCTGAGTATATTGTTGATAATAGGATCAGCCACATTAGTTTGGTAGTAAAAAAACAAACTAGAGAAACTAGGTGTGATTGAGGAGAGATATGAACCAACACAGAACCTTGAAAAGGAAGAGAGATATGAAGAAAATAACAATATTATAGATGTAGCCATACTTACTAAAAGCTACATGTAGAACTTCTGCTTTGAGCATAAGCTTCTACATTTTTTTTGTGATGATAAAGAAGATGATGCACTCTCGTTCTTCCTCTGAACGTCAATTTTTCTAACTAAAATGAGTTTTCGTGCAATGTGTTTCAGTTCTTCAATTTTTGCTTCACTTCCTCTGCTAAACATAATGACAACTTCATCTTTTTGTGGCAAAATGATTATTTATAAAGAACTAACACAGAACCGTAAACAACCATAAAATAACGTTATTAAAACCGAAGGCTATAGCTATTTTCTTGTAGCCATACTTACGTTGTAATCTTTTGTTACGTTTTAACTAAACATAAGAAATTAATGACAGAAAACAGAAGAGAAAGAGACTTTGTAGTCACGAATTTGTGTTATGAATGTTAATAAATGTTGACAAAGATGTGTAAAAATTGACCATTAGATAAATTAGAATTCAAGTTGAACACGTTGGTGTAAGACACTATTGTAACACATTAAAGTCCACCTCTTTCTATCAATTTTGTGTTGTGTTGAAAAATTTTCCATTTGTACCATCTAAATTATATTATAAGCTTCTCAACCCTTTGCTCGTGAATCCTGTTAAAGTGGCCTATTACCTGAAGCTGAAACTGAAATGAAGGAATGTGTAAATGATTTATTGTAATGGTTTTGCTACAAGGTTTTCACTTATAGTGAAACTCTAATTTTTGTACAAGTTATATTTTTTTAGAAATTTTTATGGTTGTCACGTGTTTATTTTGAACCATATTTAGTATTTAATACTTTGTAGAAATTGTTGTGATTAATGTCACATATATGTTATTACATTTAGTGATGAAAGGCTTGACCAATGTGAATGATTACAACGATTGTATGAAAGTAAATGAAAAAGATGAGGTATGAAATGATACTATAGAGATGTATTGAATCTCCTTGATGGTTGAAGAGGTGAAGAAGGGAAATCAAACGACTACTACCTTTTTCAAATCTAGTTGGAAGAATATTAAAGCAGTGCTTCACACAAAATTCAATAAATAGCATACTGATATTTAATTGAAGAATAAGTATAATGGATTAAGAGTTAGATTGAAGAAGTTCAAAAACTTACTCAAAGAGACATGAATCAGGTTACAACTTTTTTACTAGTGAAGTTAATGTTACAAATGAATGTTGGGAAAATCTATTTAAGGTAAAATATATCTTTTGTTTTATTAATATATCATATTATGTTCATTCTCATATATCTTTTTTCATCATTATAGGTGCATAAAATGACTCACAGATTCAAGAAAAAAGGATGTAAGAAATTTTTAGACTTGTGTCATATTTTTAGAGATACTACTACAACTGGTGAGCATGCACATCCAACAACTAAATCTCCATCGAATAGTAAAGAAGAGGAACATGGAAATGATGTTGATGAATATTACTCGTATAATGGAAAAGAAGATCACGATAAAAGTTCTCCGTCTAAGAATAAGAAGGCAAAGCAGACACATTCTAACATTGTAGAAGAAGCCTTACTTATACGTAGTGAACAATCAAAAAGAAAGAATGATTTACTTAAGAAAAAACTGAGTGACACATCATCTACTGCAGAAAATAGATCTCAAGAGTCTAACATAATGATAGAATGCCTGAATTCTTTAGATGAATTGGGTGTTGACGGTGCACAATATAGAAAAACTATGAAGGTTTTACATGATTCTCTACTTTATAGGGATTTTTTTTGAAGATAACACAAACAAAGAAGTTGGATTGGATTATGTCGCTTTAATTATATTTTTATGTTATTGCATATGAAATTATTATTGATTTGACACTTTTATATTAAGCATTATTCCATATTTTGAACGTTTTAAGTTTGTGTTTTGTATGAATATTTGACTTAATTTTAAGTATATATTTTTAATGAATATTTTACTATATTTTATTAAATATACTTGATTGAATAATTTGTTAATTATTTAATGTTGACATTGTAGATACATGAATTTCTTATCAGATTTCGAATCAAATTATGATGATGAACGGAAGAAGGTAATCATTATTTCTGTTGTTGAGGGAGAGAACAAATCTTTTCATTTACGAAAGCAACTATCTAGAACTTCTAAATTACCAGGTCATGATTGGATATTAGAACTTTTGAATGAGAATCCTACAAGAATTTATGAAAGTTTAAGAATGAAAAAGATAATCTTCTTGATATTATATATGATGAGTTGAAGAGTTTAAGAGGCTTAAAGGCAACAAATAATTTGACTGTGGAGGAACAAGTTGTTAGTGTAAGTCGACTTGTACACTCGTGTAACTCGACTTATGCCCTTTCGGTACTGATAAGTCGACTTGTATGTTCG